>JAAXLI020001288.1:0-62278 GCA_014621495.2 Entosphenus tridentatus | reverse complement strand
CCCCCCCCCCCCCCAATATATATTATAATTACGGCCTTGCTATAAATCGATTTGATTTACATCGTTTAGATATTCGTCGTCCTGCCTTTCAGGAACGCATCCCCGATGTAAACCAGGGTATTACTGTTCTAAATAATTTCTGATGTAAAAATTTAAAATGTAAAATTTCTCATCGATTTATACTTTTATAGGCGCTGCCAGGGTGCTGCTGCCATAAATTTTGCTGATCACGAAAGAGTGTTTCAATTATCTTCAGTCGTTAAATTCTATTATTGTTACGAATGTTAGTTGCTGTCACTGCAGAAACCTTTGAACTGGCTATGGGACCTTATCAGCACAACATGGGGAATGGCAAAGACTGGTACACACTCAGCAGAGTGGATTTTTTTCTTCTTTCTATTGTGGAATTGTGGGGGTAAAGTGATTTCAGAGATCAGAAAATTGTTTCTCTTAACCCTTCTTGCTGCCAGTGAAATAATTGCAGGGAAAGTATGGGACTGAGGTGCAAGTCATCAGCAGTCTTTACCATCTTGAGCAAAGCACCTGGCATTTGCCATTGCTGTATTTTAAAACACAAATTTTGATGATGTGTTAATGTATTTGTTCCGGATCCAAAAATATATTCTGGTGTAGTAGACCAGACAGAATCAGAGATGACCAGGGCATTGCATATATGTATGGCGTGGTTCACTGTCAGGATCTAATCACATGTGTTCGGACTAAAGCAGGGTTTGGAAGCTGGATAGTGATAATGGATAATGAACGAATAACCAGTGGAATTTTTACTGCAGTAAACCTAAAGATAGCTTAATCAGCAATCAGCTGCTCTGGTTGATAATTAAATAGATGTCAATATTATTACCAACAGTGGTACAGATTTGCAACACGCAATATCTAGTCAATTTAACCCGACGCTAGCTACGCTACTGAAGAAAATAATTGTCTTCATCGTGGCGAAATGGCACCAGATCTAAATATACTGCACCTATTTATTTTATGGCAGGAAAGAAGCGGTTAGTCTTAGGCAGTGGGAAAAGGGAAACTTGGGACTTAAAACAGGCGTAGGGGTGTTGATAGCACACATGGCTGAGAGAAGGGAGTTCTAGACTATGGGTGCAGCAGATGATTGAATAGGCAATCTTTCATCGACAGAACGTTCACTGGGGGCTTTAAAAGAAAGTGTTACTTGCTGAAGTGGAGAGTTCCTGGAGGGCAGTAGTGACAAGAGGGGAGATCAGGGCAAGGGGAGAGTGCTTGGGGGATCTTAAAGACAGTGAGTGCGATTTGAAATTGATCCGGAATTGGATTGGGTGTGTGTGATAATTCTAGCAATGTCATTTTGCATCATCTAGAGTTTGGTGGTGGTGATGAGGGATGTGGGGAGGACATAGAGGAGATAGTTGCAATACTTGAGTTGGAATGTGATGAACGCAAGGATGAGGATCTCATTGGCAGCTGGAAATGGTGGATGCAGGAGATATTGCCCAGATGTAGGTTCAAGGTCCGGAAAAAACTAAAGATATCAATGACGTAATCTTTACTACCGATATGTACACAAAACACCAATATTGCAACAGCATGCAAATATAATGCGTGTTGTTGTGTTCATGTAACTTATTCAAATTATATCCCATTAACATATCGAAACAATGTACAGATTGAAAATGTTTCATCTGATAGTCAGTGTGACCATGACTGTGTTAGTACCCATCCGGTAAAAGAAAGGTGGCATGGCTAAGGGGCTAATACTCTTTGTTTTCACGACAGAAATCAGTTTTTTTATTCTTTCCATTGCAACGGAAATATCCAAGGACTTTAACAGCCTTCTGTGAGAACTTCCCTCGGGCTGAAACGAGGTTGACATCAAACTAGGATGCTGTGTTTGCTGTGTGCGGGAAAGGAAAATGGCAGCCGTGTGTGTGCCGAGCCATTTAACATGAACACACGGGCAGCAAATGCTCTTCTGACCCCTGAGGGCAATGAATATACAGGATCCTTCATCCTTTATTTGTTTTAAATCTTACATTACGATGACAGTGGACGTACGTAATAACGTAAATCATCTAAAATATATTTTGCATTAAAATGGACATTATCATTGTGTAACTAGATGGAGTAAATTCAATCTTCTCATGCATTTTTGGCGTGAAATGGTGGTTCATGCCATGTTTTACTTGTTGTGCTGTCTGATTGCATATTTTATATATAAAACTATGCACTTTTACATGCGCTTTTTAATATATACCGCCATTCGCCACTTTGTGGAGGGAATGACCGTGGTCGAGAAGACCTGAAGCTTCGTGCGGAGCGACAGACTAGGTAGCTTTCCACACAGCGTTACGCAACCGATGAAAAGATAATGCTGCTAGACTGATTATGAGTGAGACCTCTGCTGTCAAAATGGAGCCGGTCATCAGCACACTGCCCCGGTATGGGAAACTCTCCACTCTCTCCACAACTGCCCCATTACCAATTAGGAGTTGTGGGGGTGGAGTGTCCGATAGTACAAAATACCCAGGCAGGTGCTTAGTTTTGTTGGGGCTGATGGTAAGGCCCCACCATCTGACAAGTCACGTGGAATTTAAGAACGCACCCTATAAACATGAATACTGAATACTTCAAACAGGATATAACAAGCGTTGCATATTTTATGTTTGGAAGCTCTCATGTTATTTTAGCAAGCATGCTTTAACTTCGAAAAAATTGGGGCAGCAAGGATTGCGATACGAGCTGACGCCTAAATTAAACTAGGCATCAAAATCAATTGCAGGACCCTTAATACTTTCTGTGTTATTTCAAGACTCCACCGCCAATGAGGGGCTCATAGGAAGTTAACAAGTTCCCCGTGAACAGCATAACCAGTATATTTGTTGTAAAAACTGCACACCACACGCAACCAGAACATGTTTACTTGCATTTACCATACGATTTGAAAGTCCCATTGCAGATTTTCCCATTCAACCTGTCCAATATCGATTACGACCTAGCTTCCTCCTCACTTTGATAAGCAAGTCTCAGCATCACTATGGTTTCTTGATATGTTTTTTTGTTCCCCTACTTCAGTCCCAACACAAAGTGGTACCATGACTTGTTTCTTTCCACAAGCAAACGCAAAATATATTGTATTACAAAAAAACTTTTTTTCTAGCGGCATCTTCATATAGGGAAATATAAAATGCACGGACTACAATGATGTCCACTTCAAAGATAACGATTCCCCATATCGCCTGATAAGAATGTAAGAGCAAGTGCTGTGAGCACCTATGAAGGCCGGCATGGCACATGAGGCGATGGATGGTAAGCACCACGCCCGGCGGCCTTTGTCTCCCTAGTAGCAATGTCTACACACCACACCAGGTACTCATTTGTGGCTGACTCGACCTAGGAGCGGCTCAGAACCAGTTCAGATAATCGTCACTGATGTTGACCATGAGTGAGAATCGAACCCGGGTCGCGGGGTCCGTAGAAAAGCACGCTAACTTGCTTCACGACCACTCCCCACAATGATGTCCAATGAACTTATTCACAAGCACTGTTTATAACTGTCACAAAGTGAACTCTCAAGCGTGGAATCCAATATTGACTTTTGTGCTATTTTCCATCATGACCAAGATATAGTGAAATGCCACTGCAAGGCTCTTAGCATATCACAAACAAACGTGCAGCAGGCACCATTGCTTGTGGTTCAAGCAGGTGTAGTGACATATAATGGGTCACTACGGCACCTAGCGCCATCTCCCGACAGAGTGAGGAATTGCGTGTGTAGTAGCCCTCTCTGCCAGCAGAGTACACGATGTCATGGAAGAGGTCTTTAGGGGAGCATGGTTCTGGGGGCTGGCAGAGTAGGGGGCATTTGAGGACGTAGTAGCCCGATTGGCTGGCAAGGGCACGTGATAGGATGGGGTAAGGATGTGGGCTAAAGGTGACAGAACGGACACGTGGTGTATGGCCCAGAATCTTCTGGGAAGTTACAGAAGGGGGCGTGGCCGAGGGCGGAGCCAGGCCACGCTGATGGGCATAAAAAGGTCCCGGGGTCCCATCGGGGCTGTTTGCTGGAATGGAACCCGCTATGCTATGTCTTCTCTTTGGTCTTCGGTCTTCGTGCTCGGCATCGTGGGTCAGGCAGTGTGCTGACGGACCTGACCCGTTTGTGTAGTTACCCTGTTGTGGTTTATGTAGTTACCCCGTTGTGGTTGTAGAATAAATGGTGTGGCCTCCTGAATCAGTGTTTCTCTGAAGTGAACCCACTACACAGGTAAATTAATTCTTAATGACATAGTTAAAATTACGTACTGTAATCGTTTTTTTAGATCTATAAATTGGTGATACTGCATTGGCAGCCATGCTCAAGCAGAAAAAATTTTACCCGTAAAAACAAAGTTTTTCACTATAAATCCTTTATATGCGTGGCGGCTAGAGTCCTCTCGTCCTCTGGCTTGAGATGGCTGCCACCTATGGGTCAGATGATTGCCTGCCACCATTAAGCAATTGGTAATTAAATATAAAAAAAAATTGCCTAACAAGTGTAAAATTTTGGAAAAACATTTTCACGAAAATAAATTGTAACGCACGACGAGTCTGTGTGCAAAATGTCAGCTCGATTGGATCACGGGAAGTGGGTTAAAAAATGACCGAAAGATTTGCACGGTCGTAAGCGCGCAAGCAAGCAAGCAAGTGAACTTAATATAAAGGATAAAAAAAACACTCAACTCATTTGTCAATAACACCATGGCTTTTAAATAAAAAAAGTATACAACAGGCGACGTTTTGGGCACTCGCCTTTCTTTGCAGCACATATAGAAATGCCCATCTCGATGTGCTTTGTTGATTGCATTTTTTATAGTTAATTATTTTATTGCTAATGTTTTATTGTGAAGTTAATAAAAACATGTATTAATGTTATTGAGCCTCTCTGATTTTTAAGGCACATAAACAATGTCAACATACAGCTTTCCCTTTACTTAAGGACATCAGATATAATCGGAGTACATTTCGAAACGTGAATCTTGCGTTAACCATGGATCTGTATAAAATGGATCTTGGGTGCTCAACTGTTTTGCATTTTTCATGGACCGTGCTTTGAGACCCTGCATGTTTGAACTTTAAAGAAGCCCGGGTAGATTTTAATAATAATATGTTGACTTGGTGGTAGAAAAAATTGCTCGAAATAATTTTTCATTTCATGAGGCAATATTGCAATCATATACAGTGACATTCAGCACACGCACATTGCATATATATTCCTGAACTCCTGCAGGTACCTGTTCTACAGTAAGCGTGTTGACATTGCATTATTATGTGATGGTTGGGGCTGAAACTTAGCCACAGGTTGACCATTGAATACGAAGGATGGAATTGGCATCACTAATATGTAACATCAAAACACAAAAACACCTGTACCTTGAGACACACGAAGCTCATAACAGATTGGCAGGATAACTTAATTATCATGTAATGTTTGATCGGTCGATTAAGACTGGATGCATTATGCCTTACAGAAACGTAAACCTGAATTGTTTTAAGTTTTCAACCCGCCATGTTTCACAAATTCTCATATTATACAATATATGAACAATGCAGGAAAACGAGACATATTCGTATATGTAAATTATGTATGCAGTGACTGAAGTCTTGCCTAATTAAAACGTATATAATACAATGGGATGGGTATGATTTGATGGATATATTCTCTTCTATTTAGAATTTATATATCATATTTCTTTATACCGTACAATAGTAATCATGCATAATGTACAGAAAAGGTTATAACTAAAAGACTAGTCTTTTTGACAAATAATGCATAGCTAGAGTATAATACAGTATCTAACAGCAGGGCTGGCACCTTTGTTTCAGAACATTCAAAATCATACTTATTTTCCCAATGTAGTACTGTATATGAAAATTGTGTTGTCAACGTATTTTAAACCAAGGGGGAAAACCTGTTAAAACGAACCCACATAATTAAACTGAATACATTCTGCGTAAAAAATAATTGAAATTTCATGAATGTCCATGGATGTGCAATAATCTAATAAGCATCCATTCATAAGCAGTGATCCACCAATATATGGTCATGCACACCCACTGAACCATTAAGTCACTTAGGCACGTGTAGTTTAAATTAATGAAACATTTCATTCAAATTCCTGCAATCCTTGTACAGTAAATCCAGGTTTTTTGGCAAAAAATTAAAATAACACTGCCATAAAAGAAATACATAATAGACGACGTTTCGGGCAATGGTCCTTCTTCATAGCACATACTGGCAAGGTCATTGAGCCTTGACAAATTCGACATTCTCTTTGTATTTCTACTGGCACACTAACATTTTTCAAGCCAGGTGCTGACTTATGAGTCATCTTGTGCCCACGGGGACAGCTTCAACTGGGGGTGCCCCTTTCAAATGCGTTGGGATGTGATGATGTACAGCGCTCTCAGACGGCCCAGCGTATAGGACACTACAGTACAGTATATCAATAACAAATCATTCTACCTAGCAACACGAGGGTAAACTATGTTCCATGCCGGGTTTATATTTTTGTGAGTAGGCTACAAATGATACTCAGTGACAACATAACCCGTGTTTAATTGTGCTCAATTACGTGATATTAATAGACGATTTGCATTTAAATGGGCCGCTTAATATGGCATAATCTAATTTAAAGTAGCTCACTTCATGCTTTACCACTACGCGATGCGGACCAGTATGAGTGGGGTGGGTAGCATGGCTGGGCTGTGCCCAGAATTCCTGCCACTGACTGAAGAGCTATGGTTTTGTGCAAGTATTTCTCGGGACATGAGTAAAGGCGGAGCACTAAATTGCTTGCTCACGCCACTTTTCGCGGAAGGTCCTTCACTCGAGGGACCTCTATGGAGATACTGTAGAAGGCAGTTTCGCCTACCGTTCCACGCCGGCCAGATGTCTCGGAAGTGAGAGTACCCAGACTTTACCCCACCACTTGTGATCTACATATCAACTGTGATGCACCGGTTTATATTCATGGGTGAACAGAGGCGGTAGTTAAGAAACTTCCCCAGTGTTTCAACTAGGCCTCGGCAAGGTAAGGTAATTTACCCTTTTTACCGGGTAAAAGGGTAAAGGTAAAGGGTAAAGATGTCGACATGCCAAGGGGTAAGGTAAAGGGTAGGGTAAAGGTAGCTCGGAAGAATTACCCGGTAGGGTAAAGGTAGCGCAAAGTATTACCCAGTAAATACGGTGCCTTGTTTACCGCTAAAAGCTCCGTGGCGCAGTCCGTGGCGCAGTCCGTGGCCTCCATTTAATAAGTAATATTAAAACAAACTTTATTAAAACACGCTTTTATGAAATGTACTCGTAATGACAGAACTCCACGACTCTAGGAAGTGGCCCCGAAGCGTGCCACAACGTTAGGGACCGTGGTGATTTACAGCCAACGTCAGTTGAGCGTGGACAATTAGACCCAAGCCGAAACATAACATATAAAAAAGGATTTAATGATAGAATATAGTGTTGTCATCAGTATGACATAAGTATACCAAGTTTGCAGTCAATACCACATTAGGAAGTGGGTAAAAATTTAGTTGCAAGATTTGAGGATACAACAATGACAACGACGACGACAACAATGACGACAATAGGCGTGTGAAATTGGAATCATTGAGAGTATTCTATATGAATAAAGCGCTCTACCTAGCATTTACCGTTATAAACCTTGTTCATGTGTAGTTCCCTAGTAATTACCCTGTAATTGGGTAATTTATATGGGGTAAGGGTAAAAGGTAGGGTAAAAGGTAGGCTCGTTGCTTTTTACCTTTTACCTTACCTGCTAAAGGGTAAAAGGTAGGGTAGAGTGAGTGTATTGTGGTAAGGTAAAAGGTAGGGTAAAAATAGGCTCGTTGTTTTTACCTTTTAACATTTACCTTACCTTGCCGAGGCCTAGTTTCAACTGCTGCATCATGAGATTGAATCGATGTCTGTCTCGGCCTCGCTGTGCGCTGCGTTGCACCACTATCCAAGTAGTTAACCTCGCATTCAAGAAACTTTCAGAGCCAGGGTGAACATCCGACTCTGCCACTTTTTTAAAATTTTCTTGCTGTGATTTTCACACCTGGTGATGATTGCTTGTGTTGCAATCGAAACGTCTTGAGAATTTTCTAGTTTTATTTTTTTATTTTATTATTTCCCTTCTACGTGACTTTACCGAAAGAACCAAGAATATTAATCCCTGCAGTCACGAAAGCTTTAAATCGAAATTTGCATGTATGTTTAACTTCTTTCGCACCATACATAGCCAACCGTGCTAATCGGAGGTGGGATATTTTATTAAAGAAAAAAACAACCCGTTAAAGTAATTGATTCATTTTACAGAGAATCCGTATAGGGAGAGGGTAGATATACATGGGAGAAATGAGAGAGTGACACAGCCCGCAACAGAGCAGTTTCAGTTTAATTTATTAGGTACTAGCATTACTACCCGGCTTCGCTCGGGACTTGGATTCACGACGCTCGGCCGCCTTTGTCTCCCCAGTGGTGATGTTCACACACACCAGTTACTCGTTTGAGGCTGAGTCGACCTAGGGGATGCCCAGGATCGGTTCAAATAATCGTCACTGGTGATGGCCATGAGCGGGAATCGAACTCGGGTGGCCGTGTTTGTAGCGCTGCACGCTAACCACTACACTACCGCTCTCTCCACACAGATGCGCACGTCCATAGGTACACATACACGTGCTTGCTGCAGACACACACAACTTTCAGGGTGCGTACGGCAGTAAAAGACTCAATTAATAAATCAATGCTGCGCGAATAACGCCTTAGACCTGCAACACATTTGTATGGCACTTTACTCGTGGAGTGTTTGGGGGGGGGGTGACGTCAGCAGGCACACTGCGTCACGCTGCCGCATGCGAGTGACATGACAGAGATGTGACGTCACCGCTCACTTGCATGCAAAAGATATCCATTATTGTGCCCCCCCAAAAAATTTTTGCATGGTGTACAGTCTGTAAAGTACCCACATGCCAAATTTCAAGTTTGTTGCAAGTCGGGAAGTACGCTAAACATTTTGAACAGACACACATTCACAAATTTCCCTTATATATAAACCCTGTGAGCCATGCGGCTCTTGACTCAGGTGCAACCGCAACAAAACAAGAACATGAACAAGAAACATCTTAAAGCAACCGGTGTCCAGAAAAAACAGTGAGCCCCAGATGCGGCCGGACCAGCACAGGCAGCACCAATGAGTCCCTAGGGCACCAACAGGGAGGTCATGGCACTTCACCAACAAGTCCGCAGGGCAGTCTCGGTGGGTCCAGGGTACTTCACTAATGAGTCTCAGGGCATCCTGAATATGTTTTATTTATGTATGTTTTCAATATTTCATAGCGGAGGAGGCACTCCACTTGGAGATTTTGCCTTGTAAATATTTCCTGTCAGCACGGGATACTCCATCACTTTTACCCAGCAGATGTCGTCTGCCTTTTAAAACATGACCTCCTCTTGCTTTTAACTAAAACCAAACATGTTTTTCTCCCAAAATTAAGCCTCCCACTAACTTTATATGCTTCGTCTTTATACCTATGCGCACAATGTCTACTATTCCATAAAAATCTGTGACATATTCTAAGTTACATTTATTCCGCTTTAACATCTGTTTATTTACCAAAAAAAAAGCAAAAACATAAAAAAATGTATTTTCTTTAAAAAAATATTCAAATTATTATTTGCAGCCCGTTATCAATCTACATTGCATGAAGGCTTCCTCGTGCCACGTTGGATTTGGTGGTTGTTTGACCATACTTCACCACACTTATCAGTTCAGTTGAAGTGGAAGGATGCCCAGGAATTGGTCAGATATCACAGATATCGCTCGACCACTGGCGTTAGCCATGTGTTGCACACTCGAAATGAAGGACGTGAGCAGGTGCTCCAAATCGAGGGCAAACACATTTAACGTGGTTAATCTGTGAAATGCAACAGCACGTGTGTCACACAGCAATCTTAAACCGAATTGCCATTAACCATGTGACTGGTGTACATATCCAGTTAATCAATCACAGTTTCTCTTAAACCCAATTCTACTACTGATAAACCATCTTTGACAGTAACCTTTTCACTTCACTATTCACATATTACTTTAATCCTAAGCTGTATGTCTATCTATACCATCGACTTATATCGGTATCTTACACCCATTACCTGTACTGTGTGTGTACAATATACGTACTGTACTTGTCACCATTGTACCACTTACATGTGTTCTATTCTCAATAGCATTTCAAGTAGTCATACTCTGGGTGCTTGGCATGGTTATAGAATAAACAGTATTAGCTTTCGAGAATTACAATTACAGTACGTAATTAGAGTATGTCATCATTTAACAGTGCACAGTGCTAAAACCCCTCCTATTGGATATATCACAAACTAACAATTCAAAGCCAAGCTTGAAGTCTAAAACAAGTCCAGAACATTTCTATAACAATCAAAAACAACCTTTGGGTCCTTTACTTGTAAAATGCAACAGCACGTATGTCACACAGCAATCTTCAAACGCGTCGATATTACCCATGTGACTGGTGTACACGTCCAGTTAATCAATAACCCTGCCAGCCGCCTACAGGCCCAACTCTGTTATAGCATGCTGATGTACAAACGTGCATTGATGTACTGCACAGCACATAAGGACTTTCACAAAACCACACTTTACTCCCTTGCTGCACGAGGAAATAATTAAAAGTGGTCCATTCCTAATGTGCCACACATTCATATCCCTCGAGAAGCAAAATGTTGCAATCGATGTCGTTACAATAATGAAATGAAAACACGTGATGGACAGTGGGGTCAAAGTTACAAAGCAAAGCACAAGTTGTCTGCAACCACATACAACGAAGGGTAAAGGTGTTTGAACATTGTTCAAGTATTGACCATATGTGGTGTGCGCATAACCAGACGTCGACAAGTTAGTCACGAATTGACTTAATAACGATCGCAGCCCGACGTTTTAAACGGTGCGCTTTGTTTTATGTCTCAAGGTCAAACTACAAAACTTTTGAAAGTTAATTCCATTACGTTGTTTCCGAGGATAGCCTTAGCTTAGGTTGCATATTGTAGTCGGGTTTACATACTGTATATGTTAATAATTCCGGTAGTTAACAGTTTTCCCATATGGAAAAAAAAAACTAAACCCACGACAGGTTAAAGCGTATTTAAAATTACTGTGCTCGAGGTTTAATAAAAATGCATGTCCACGGTGAACATCGGGTGCTTTTGTTCAACGGTTTTACTTAACTTGATTCCTCTGTTTGTCGTGGTCAAATCTTGTAATACAAATTTCGTCCACTACCCGTTGTCCAATCAATTACACATTTTGCACACGTACTCCGATCCGGTGACTGCATGCCTGTATCAATTAATTCACTACTTTAAAGCAATGTGCATTTTGTATGGACGCCGTATTATTTATATATATATTTGCGTAGGTCAAAAACGCCGCGGTCCCTAAACTGTGGAATCGGCTCGCACAAAAGCAGGCGCCGCGTGTCTCAGGCGCCATTGACGCACTTCTCGACCGTGAGTTAAACCAAGTTGTTCATAAAACCGTTGTTTTTAAAAAACTTTTTTGAAGGAGTTTATTTATCTTGACTTTTGTAGAAACAGCTGTTTTGGAAATTGCACGTTGTAAAGCCATCTCCCAAACCTTGCACAATGTTGCTATTAAAAATAGAATGTTCTGTCAGAACGAAACGTTGGCCCTTTTTTTGTTTAAACATGTTTAGTATATACACAATTAGCTTTACTACCGGGCTTCGCCCGAGACTTGGATTCGTCTTGGATTAATACACGGCCTACGCGGAGGGTGGGGGGGGGTGCGTGACGTCAGCAGGCACACTGCGTAACGCTGCCACATGCAGGTGACATCACAGATGTGACGTCACCGCTCATTTGCCGTGCAAAATATATGCATTATTTCCCCCCCCCCCCCCCCAAATACAAAAGTCAATTTCTTCCTTTTTGCATTGTGAACCGTCTGGCAGCTACCCACATGCCAAATTTCAAGTTTGTTGCATGTCGGGATTTTGAACAGACACATTCACAAAATTTTCCTTTTATATATAGTAAGATTTACCATAGCCTTTGCTTGCTCCACACAATCTGCTCAGAGGCTGGATTATCGCTTGAGGCTGGGAATTATGTATTTGCCTCCTGTTACAATATAAACATAATGCCAGTGAACTTACAACTACTAAGATCCCATCTCCTTAATTGAGATGCGTGTGCCCATACATTTTTTTTACATGAAAAATGTACGCTTGTAGAGCATGAATAGCCCATCAAAGTATTAAAAAAATGAAACCATAGTATGTAGCAAGTGGATATTTGAATAGCCTGTAATTGTAGGCTTTGTAAATACAGCGCTGAATATTTGAACTGCAACCGGTCATGATCTTGATCATGTTTTATATGTAGTGGGTAAATAATTGAAGAACTTATTCTTGGTTCTTTCGGTAAAGTCATGTAGAAGGGAACCAATCAAATAATCAAAATATAAAACAATAAAATTCTCACGTCGTTTCGACTGCAACACAAACAATAATCATCAGGTTTGAAAAACACAGCTAGAAAATTTGAAAAAAGTGGTGTTTTTTTCTTAATGTCCGCACCACGCAGTTGTTCAGATGGACGAGTCCATCTATGTTCGGAAAAGAGGAGGGAGGAGAGGAAGAGAATGGAATGCGGTCTGAAAGTCACCATAAGCGTGAACACAATCAATGAAGACCCGAAATGGTTTATCAAATCCTTCCAATGATTGCTAAGCCAGAATCCATCTTCTCGGTTGAAATTGTCTCTGTGTTTGGATATGTGGATAGCCTCATGAACGAATTTCTCATGGTAGCCAGATGGCTTACAGAGAACCTCTGTCTTGGAGAAGTCAATGTCATATGAGCCCACTGAATTATAACAGTGATTTGCCACGGTCGAGGTGTTGGTCCCACCGTGTTTTAGGTCTGCTTTGTGCTCACGGATGCGGTCCGAGACATGTCGTTTGGTTTCTCCAATGTAACTACTACCACAGAGGCAACTCAGTTTGTAGACGCCAGGGTACTGTATGTCCGGAATCACATATTTTACAGACGGAACCAGATAACGGATTTTATGTAATGTGTTGAATCGGACCTGGATCTTGTGTTTATTCAAGATTTTGGAGAGTCTTTCTTCATGGTTGGAGTGATGGCTTTGCGGATTGTGTAGTCGGAGTTACCATTAGCCTTAAGAGCTTGGTGTACATGCTTGAGTTCACTGGCAATGTGTTCCTGGTCGGAGATGCATTTATTATTTTATTGTTTCCCTTCTACGTGACTTTACCGAAATAACCAAGAATATGAATCCCTGCAGTCACGAAAGCTTTAAATAAAAAAGGAGAACTTATTGCGAGGCAACACGATATTTATTAACGATCTGGGTACAGGTCCCTAACACGAAGGGGTAACAACCCCTTCCACCAAATACCTAAGGAGGTATAGCCTCCGGGCTACACGACCGCCTAACACTGGGACCACCCTGCACGTCTTTGTATGCCTCCGGCTAGAGGGCTCTAGGGGAGGCTATCCCGTCCCGACCGTGCCAAGGTGTATGGGTCCTGACCCCTGGTCCGCTCAGACCCGGCCCTTAGAAGGACATCGGGAGAGGGGAGCCCCAGGGTCTCACCACTGGCCACACTCAGCTCCGGCTCTGAGAAGGGCAGCGGAGCTTGGGGTCCAGGGTCCTATTCTAGCCCCGTCTTCGGTCTTCCCACTGGTATGACTGAGCCGGACCCTTGAGAGGTCCGGCTTATATACTGGTTCGTGGCTTGCTCCGCCCTAGCCACGCCTCCCTTCCAAAACTTTCTGGAAGGTGACATCATCCTCCATTCCCCCCTCCCTGGGTCCATGGATTGTGTCCCAGGATCCGCTTCCCAGGGATTGTCGTTGGCCCCTCGGGCCATAGTCGTTAACACTGGCATGATAGCGCTTCTGCCCCCTATTGACGAGAAGGGGGAGATACCCGCTAACATAATGGGGAGTGCCGATTAATGCCTCTACATCTACATTCCTGACACAGAAGGGAGTATATAGACAACCCAACCACTAGTTATTTAGTTGTTTTGTCAGCTCATTTGTATTGTTTTTCAGGAAGGTCCTGCCAAGTTTTAGTAGTAGGTATTAGGGTTATATATATGTACTAGCTTTACTACCCGGCTTCGCCCGGGACTTGGATTCACCACGCCCATCTGCCTTTGTCCCCCCAGTGGTGATGTTCACACACCACACCAGTTACTCGTTTGAGACTGAGTCGACCCAAGGGAGGCCCAGGACCGGTTAAAATAATCATCACCGGTGGTGGCCATGAGCGGGAATCGAACTCGGGTCACCGGTTTCTTAGCGCGGCGTGCTAACCACTACACTACAATGCGTGACGCTTCCACACGCGCGCGTCACATGACAGATTTGACGTCAGCTCACTTGCCGTGCAAAAAATATATGCATTATTGAGCTCCCCCCCCCCAAACAGGTGGATTTTGATAATGTTTGCATGGTGTACAGTCTGGAAAGTACCCACATGGGAAATTTCAAGTTTGTTGCATGTCGAGAAGTACGCTAAACATTTTGAACAGACACACATAATGACAACTTTGCCTTTTATATACAGTGAGGGAAAAAAGTATTTGATCCCCTGCTGATTTTGTACGTTTGCCCACTGACAAAGAAATGATCAGTCTATAATTTTAATGGTAGGTTTATTTGAATAGTGAGAGACAGAATAACAACAAAAGAATCCATAAAAACGCATGTCAAAAATGTTATAAATTGAATTGCATTTTAATGAGGGAAATAAGTATTTGACCCTCTCTCAAGCAGAAGGATTTATGGCTCCCAGGTGTCTTTTTATACAGGTAACAAGCTGAGATTAGGAGCACTCCCTTTAACAGTGTGCTCCTAATCTCAGCTTGTTACCTGTATAAAAAGACACCTGTTCGCAGAAACAATTAATCAAACAGATTCCAAACTCTCCACCATGGCCAAGACCAAAGAGCTCTCCAAGGATGTCAGGGACAAGATTGTAGATCTACACAAGGCTGGAATGGGCTACAAGACCATCGCCAAGCAGCTTGGTGAGAAGGTGACAACAGTTGGTGCGATTATTCGCAAATGGAAACAACACAAAATAACTGTCAATCTCCTTCGGCCTGGGGCTCCATGCAAGATCCCACCTCGTGGAGTTGCAATGGTCATGAGAACGGTGAGGAATCAACCCAGAACTACACGGGAGGATCTTGTCAATGATCTCAAGGCAGCTGGGACCATAGTCACCAAGAAAACAGTTGGTAACACACTACGCCGTGAAGGACTGAAATCCTGCAGCGCCCGCAAGGTCTCCCTGCTCAAGAAAGTACATATACATGCCCGTCTGAAGTTTGCCAATGAACATCTGAATGATTCAGAGGACAACTGGGTGAAAGTGTTGTGGTCAGATGAAACCAAAATGGAGCTCGTTGGCATCAACTCAACTCGCCGTGTTTGGAGGAGGAGGAATGCTGCCTATGACCCCAAGAACACCATCCCCTACGTCAAACATGGAGGTGGAAACATTATGCTTTGGGGGTGTTTTTCTGCTAAGGGGACAGAACAACTTCACTGCATCAAAGGGACGATGGATGGGGCCATGTACCGTAAGATCTTGGGTGAGAACCTCCTTCCATCAGCCAGGGCATTAAAAATGGGTCGTGGATGGATATTCCAGCATGACAATGACCCAAAACACACGGCTAAGGCAACAAAGGAGTGGCTCAAGAAGAAGCACATTAAGGTCCTGGAGTGGCCTAGCCAGTCTCCAGACCTTAATCCGATAGAAAATCTGTGGAGGGAGCTGAAGGTTCGAGTTGCCAAATGTCAGCCTCAAAACCTTAATGACTTGGAGAAGATCTGCAAAGAGGAGTGGGACAAAATCCCTCCTGAGATGTGTGCAAACCTGGTGGCCAACTACAAGAAACGTCTGACCTCTGTGATTGCCAACAAGGGTTTTGCCACCAAGTACTGAAGTCATGTTTTGCAGAGGGGTCAAATACTTATTTCCCTCATTAAAATGCAAATCAATTTATAACATTTTTGACATGCGTTTTTCTGGATTTTTGTTGTTATTCTGTCTCTCACTCTTCATATAAATCTACCATTACAATTATAGACTGATCATTTCTTTGTCAGTGGGAAAACATACAAAATCAGCAGAAATGAAAATAAATATCGATACACTGGACACGTAGGAAAGTGTAATTTTAAAGTTGTTATGGTACCATAACATCTCTCTTTGTGTGAAAAGCAACACTGAAAAAAAAAACTAATACAGTAGTCCTATAGTTCCTAGATTACACTAGTGTCATTCTGGAAGACAATGTTTCGGCTGTGTGTGTTTATCATGCTAACATTGTCCTACAATGTATTGAGAGGTAAATTGCACATTTATAGATCAACTGAGGGATACTTGAAAGCTCTTACTTAAGAAAGGGATTTATTTTGATGTACCATAACTGGGCAATCATGTACCACATTGCTTCACACAATTTGAAAGCACTTTAAGCAGTTATTTCCCAGTTTCCTATACAATACAAAATCTTTTCTAATATTGCTCTAAGTAAAAAAAAAATGTCAAATCATTGCTTTTCATGGAATGGTGTTTCTAGTTTATAACTTGTTTTTACTGTACATTAATCATTTTGATTTGGTTCAAATCTGTACAGGCCTTTTTGAAGAAATTTCGACATGGCGAAATTCTATTGAAAATGTTTTAAAACAATTTAGAGAAGCGGAGTAATGGTAACTCACGTTTGACTAGTTTCTTCTTAAAATTACTCGAGTGAAATACAATCTTTAAAATGATAAGTTTTTAGTCTTGTATACACAGCACCTGTAAACCAAAAGATTTTAATATGCACACGTATTTGTAAAATATACATTACCACTAAACTACTATGTGACAGAGTTTATTTATCCATTGCTAATTCTGTTTACCAGCAGAACAGTGGTATAGACATCCAATTTGCGGATGCCTGTGGTCACGTAGAGTCTGTATATTCCAACTTTTATGGGCACAACTCATGCATCCAAATAATTATAATGGAGAACGTTATATATCCAATTCGCTGTCAAAGGTGGTTATGTGAAAAGGTAGGATATGCCAACATCTGCGTAAGTTTATTATGCACAAATAGGTTACTTGACAAAAACGCAAACTCTTTTAACCATGGCGAAATACTTTGCTGTACTATGCTTTACAAGTACCGTGATTGTGTGCAAAGATAATAATGTATTAGTGTGTGGAAAAAGTAAGATATGCCAACATCTATAGAAACGACGACAGACACTGTACCGCACTGGGTGTGGACGGCTGATTGGTTAGGGCAGAAGTGATGGTGAGATAAGCAACAACGTACTCTATAAGTTTGGTATGTTTGTTAAATGCAGTAGCATAGCATTTTGACCACACTTGTACACATGAATGCGTAAGTAAGGAAAGTGGCTAAAGGCAAATGCAAGCATGCTCGGCAAACATGCTCATGGATGATTATTTATTTATATGCACAGACATGCAGAGACAGCTATGCGGTTTGCACATGCTCTTGGCAAGGTAGCAGCAGTGATTACCATTCCAATATCACGGCTCATAAGCATGCGGGGCCCAAATGAAGAAAATAGCATATATCTCCATTATTAAACGCAAAATTAATTACAAATAAAATCATCGATGTGCATCCAATTTCTACTGAGAAAAAATTGTCACGGTGTGATATATAAATGTGCATATTCACAGGAATGTAGCACCAGCCAAAAAAGATGTGCAGTTGCCCTTTTTCAATTCACTGTGTTGTGTAACGGCAACAGTTTCATTGCAAGAGAAAACAAATGCAGCCATGCTGTGGACGATAACTTATTTAAAAAAAACAGTACCAAATAGCACCTATCTGAGCTTCATTGAAAATGAATTCGTATATATTTTGCTGAATGAAAAATACCATACAATACAGTGTCAATTTGCGAGATGTTAATGCTTCAGAAAAATTGTGCTTAGTGTTGCATGAGGGGTCTGTGATGTGAAGATAGATGATACTGGGTCAATTCTTCGTCGAGTAAAATGCCATCACAATAAATTAGTTTATTTAAAAAATATAGATTCTACATTGTAGTTCTGAGCATGAAAATAAATATTGATTTAGCTGCCATGCAATGGACATTTATCCGTGGTATGATGTGTTTGGAAAGTGTAGCGATCCATGGTGTGCAGAAAGAGCATCACTTGAAGGGGTTTTTAGAAGCAATTTTATATCTCCTTCTGCGGGCTGTTCAATAATACACGGAATTGCATTGCTCTGTGACATTTCTGATTAGGTACTTCTCATTCCATGATTTTTATAGTACAATTCTAATTAACATATCGTACAATTGGAACAGGAGCGAACATATACATAATTAATGCGATATATATTGTGAGGGGCTTCCATTTGCACTAATATTTCCTGATTAGTGCAATGGGATAACACTGAAAATGCCATAAGTTATTTACAACCTACTTTTTTGTTCGGCTGCATGTTGGAAGTCTAACACACTCGATCTCTGTGCAATCGACCAAGTCCACCTGTTAAGTATGGGATTACAGGCCTGAGTAGCCATGCCTGATATGTGCCTCTGACACTAATGGCAGCGGAGAATAGCTTCTGTTGACCGATCATTACCATTCACTTAATGGCCCCCCTAGACCTAGAGTAACAATTGAGCTCCTGCTGTTTTTAATTGTCTCCATAACACTTTTCAGACGTTGAGCAGTTTAACTTAATTCGTTTTAGGCTTTCCAAATAGACACCCATATAAATGCATTAAATGCTTGCACTGGCGTTAATTAACGAGATGTGGACAGTGTAAATAAATGTATTGACAGTGAGTGTATGTCTACTTTGTGGCAGTAGCATGTACAATATTACGTCGACTGTGATCATGAAAATACGGTGTTCACGAGCTGAGCTTTGCCCTAATAGTATTAATAATGTATCTAATGTTTTGAAATATTAACCCTAATACTTCGAAATTCATTTTCTCCACATGTTTAGGAAAACACTAAATTCTTCGGTTAAAAACAATATACACTCCATTGGCTGACTCTAAAATGTAAGGACTTATAATTATATTTGAATAGTTGGAGACCACCTTTGTTACACCTCTATCCTATATTCTGCAAGCCATAATGTCTTGACAGCAATTGGAATCTGACTTCTGACTGCTCAGTTTTAGTTTGTCACATTTTAAAAAGTGTACAAGGGGGTTTACCTGGATGAAACGAATCTTGAGAGTGTACGTATTTACATACATAATATTTCAGATGTGTTTTTTTTATCAAAGAAAAAACAGATTAATTATCATTGCCTCTGAAATACCATGAATGCAAATATCACAAGCTTGGTTCACAGTCTAACTCAAAACATTTTGAAGTGCCTTTTCCTTTTGCAGGTCTTTTAGGTATCGCTGTTTTATTTCTCGAGCACAACAATTCCTTCGGCTACCGCACAAAGTCACGGTGACTGTTCAAGAACAATTGTGAAAGAGCACGATGCTACATTACATACGAGGTTCAAAAGCCAACGTTGGTATTGTACCATTCCAGAAACTTTAAATTGAAGAATTATAACATATTTCTGTTTTACCTAACAAGAATAATGTACTGTGTTTGAAATACAATCACTTTTTCTTCCTGTCTTCTTTGAGTGAAAATGTAAAAAAATACCCAGTGGATTCCTGGAATGTTTAGGCACATTTTCATTATAAATGTAATTACATTTTTTCAATCAAGGCACATTATGAAGTGTATAAGTTATTAATTAAATTTCGATCGGTATTTACGATTCCAGGACAGACGTTTTATTGCTTCATAACACCATCTGATCACAGCCTGAATTTTGAGTAACCTTAGCCTGAGAAATTTCGATTTAAAGCTTTCGTGACTGCAGGAATTCATCTTCTTGGTTCTTTCGGTAAAGTCACGTAGAAGGGAAGTAATAAAATAATAAGAATATTTTATTATGTTTTATTATTCTTATTATTTAATTACTTCCCTTCTACGTGACTTTACCGAAAGAACCAAGAAGACTTAGCCTGAGAATCAAGGTTGATGTAAAATGTACTGCTTATTATGTATGGATCCACTAAATTATGATTATCTTTAAACATATATATATATTAAATGTGTAAGTGAAGACTGATTTATAAAATAAACTCATTTTTTTTAAACAACGGTTTTATTAACAGCTTCGTTTAACTCATGGTCGAGAAGTACATCAATGGCGCCTGAGACACGCGGCGCCTGCTTTTTGTGCGAGCCGATTCCACAGTTTAGGGACCGCGGCGTTTTTGACCTACACAAAAATATATAATTAATAAGCCGTCCATACAAACATTGTAATTGCTTGAAAGGAAGCAATTAATTGATGAATTGATGCCGATTTCCATACAGGCAATGCATTGTCACCTGAGTACGTGTGCATAATTTGTAATTGATTGGACAACAGGAAGTAGACTAACTTTTGATTACAGGATTTGACCACGACAAACACAAGTGAAGTTAAATAAAACCGTTGAAAAAAAATCACAATATGCATTACCAACTACTAATGACAGAGTTGCCGATGTCGCTTTACAACCTGCTAATTATATTTCCAAGGAATTAAACATATTTCGATTGCCTAGACCAAGTATGTAAATTTATTATTTGCTTAGTTGTCTTTTCGATTGTATTAATGGTTGTGGATATTACATTTTTATCGTCATTTTCCCTTGGTCAAACTTCAACTGTTTCTGTTTCATTCATTCAAGAGGTTATGAAAGATAAACCTGGTCCGCTGTTGTACATTTTAATCAATTGAACCTTATGGCGGTACCCCTGGGTACCATAGTACCCCGGCTCTCGCATAATGTCCGTGATGCAGTCATTAATAGTCTGATCATGGTCGGCGATGCGGCAATCGACTCATCTCAACAAACTGTGCACGATGCACTATGGTGCTTACAAGCGTTCAGGGTTTCAGCGCAATCGTCCTCGCTGCGTTTTGACATCGCGGAGTAGCACTGATTTAGGATTGATTGATACCCCAGTCGCGGAGTTAAGTACACCCCTGGAAAAAAATAGTGTCCCAGAAATAAAATATTGAATTTCCTCGGCCATTTTGTATTATTTGGTACCCCCCCGGGTACCGCCATAAGGATCAATTGCAGTGTAACATTCAGGCGCGGTTTGTCCACTAGGGGCGTTGGGGCGCCGCCACACCAAGCAGATGGAGATGACAAATTATTTTTATACTTAAAATAATTTTCTATAAATTGTTTCGTTGTGTTAAACAAATTAATATATAATCATTATTTCAACGTGAATTGCTGAATAAAGAGAACATTTTAAGTTGTTCATTTTCGAAACCGCTGCAACATAGTCTGACTTGTGCCTCGGGGAGATCTGTGAAGGCGTCCGAGTGAGAGATATCCCTTCATTCATTGCGATTAGCTTACCATTTTAGCCACGCCGTTTGAGACCCATTCAGCGTGGTAAAAAAGGCGCCCATGGCTGTAATGACGATGTCACAACGCTAGGTTGCACTGAAAATATAGCAGGTCATGGCCTACACACTCTCGGAGGAATCAACAGCAATGGCGATGGCAGCAGGTGCAGCATACGAAGAATTAGCGACGAACATTGTGGAGTCACTCATAAATGTTCCATTTGAAAGTTATATTACTTTGACGGGAAGACCAATAACATGAGGTTTTTCTTAATTAGAACACCATATTTACAGAGTTCATTCACAACAGCCCCACCGAGTGGAAATGTTACGAGCCGTCACTGGTAACATTGCAACAATATATGTTAGCATGGTGTAGTCCAATGTTAAAGCCTTCTTTAACCTTTTGTTAAACCATATCTTTTAAAAACTATATCACTTCCCTCCCATGGTTGGAGGTTAGAAATGGCTCATGAAGTAAGTGCTGTCCTATTCCTGGTACGGCACGGTCCAAGTCACGTTTTTTCGTGATCTTGGCCACTCCTTGCTGTCCCCCCCTTCATCCCCTTCCATCCTCCCTTCCTCCATGGCTGGAGGTAAGCAATCCATCATCATTTAGCATTAATGCACGCTTGGGTTTTCTTGTTACCCCTATTCAAAGCAAGTGTCCATTCTCTTTTGAGAAATTTTCAGGCACGTTTAAAAAAAAAAATAGAAACGTGTAAGGGATGTTGCGTTTTTTTTTATTTGACCTACAACTAGATATTCTATTAGCGGTGCACATTTATTCCGCATTGACCCTGTCAAGTGATGGCTTTTTGAGGGACAGTTACAGCTCATTTGGCCTCGTAATACTGCCATGGAAATCTAGCTTTGTCCAACTTGCATGGGTTCACGAACTGGGCTGGTCCACTACTAAGTGGTCATGGAAACACAACACGACAAATGCATATGCAGATACAGATAAATATGCACCACACATACTCTCAAAGCGTGCACGTGAAAAATAAATATGCTGCCGCCGCGATGCTTGCCAGGACAAGCGAATTGAGAAACGAACAAACGAATTTGACCAGGTAAGCTATATAGCTCTTTTTCAGAATTCACCTGGCCACAAATGATAGCTCAATGAAGTTTGTTCGTTTCCCAGTCTGCTTGTTCTGGTACGACGGCAGCATGTTGAGTAGGACGGTCTAGACCTCCCTTTCCCTGGCGACAGACTCGAACTCTTCCTGGGGAATTCCCAGGCATTCCCAAGCCAGCTGAGCGACATAGTCTCACCCAGTGGGACGTGCCCAGTTGAGTTACAGGGGGAGTCTACTGGGGGGAATCCTCACCAGGTGCCCAAACCACCTCAACTGGCTGCTCTCGGTCTGGAGGAGCAGCGACTCGACTCTGAGGCTGTCCCAGATTACCGTACTCCTAACCAGATCACGGAGAGTGAGCCCGGAAATCTTGCGGAGAAACCTAATTTCCGCCCCTTGTACCTGCGATCTCACCCTTTCGGTCATTACCAAAAGCTCATGACCATAGGTGAGGGTAGGAATGTAGACTGACCTGTAAACTGCGAGCTTTGTTCGAGAACTCAGCTCCCACTTCACTACCACGGAACAGTACAGCGCCCGCAACACTGGGGACGCCGCACCAATTCGCCGGCCGCTCTCCCACTCCCGCTTACCATCACTCACAAAAGAGACCCTGAGGTACTTAAACTCCTCCACTAAGGGCAGCTGTTCCCCCCTTACCTGGAGACAACAAATCGCCATCTCTTGAGAGTGAAACGTGACATCAGATTTGGAGGTGTTGATCCTCATCCGAGCCGTTTCACACTTAGCATCAAACCGTTCAAGTGCATGCTGGAGGTCACAGAGTGACGAGGCAAATAGGACAACATCATCTGCAAAAGCAGCGATGCCTGGCTACTCTCCTTATCTCGGCTGTTCCTTGATATACTGTCCATGAAAATCACAAACAGAAGTGGAGAAAAGATGCACCCTTGGCGGAGTCCAACACCCAGACTTTGATTTAACACCAAGAATACGGACACAGCTCTCACTCCGGGAATAGAGGGACCAGATAGCGCACAAAAGCGGCACTGGTACATCACACTCCCGCAGCACGTCCCACAAGACATTTGCGGGGGAAACACAATCATATGCTTTCTCCAAGTCTATAAAGCAGAGGTAGACTGGAGAAGTATACTCCCATGACCCCTCAAATATCTGTGAGAGGGAAAAGAGCTGGTCCATTGTTACACGACCATGAAGGAATCCACATTGTTACTCCTGAATCTGAGGCTCGAACAACGAGTGGAGCGTCTTTTCCAGTACTGGCATAAGCTTTACCTGGGACGCTGAGGAATGTAATTCCTCTGAAGTTGGAGTACATCCTCTGTTCCCCTTTAAAAAAAAATTGGAACCACGACCCCAGTTTGCCAATCCAGGGGTACTGTACCTGCCTTCCATGCAATATTGAAGAGGCATGTTAATCTACGACACTTCTTAATCTCGTCCACCCCAGCAGCGTTGCTGCTATAAAGGCCCTCGAATGCCACAGCGACTTCAGCAGCCATAATGCATCCGACCCCCCCCCCCCCAGCTGTTTCGAGGGCTGCCTCCTGAGAGGAGGGCATGTTCACCGGATTGAGGAGCTCCTCAAAGTGTTCCTTCCACCTCTCGACTATTTACTTTTTTGAAGCCAATGTTACGCCACCCTTACTGAAAACAGCCTGAGCCGCATACCGTCAACCCATCCTAAGGCGTCGGATGGTTTGCCAAAACATATTTGAGGCTACCCGGTAGTCCCTCTCCATGGCCTCTCCAAACTCCTCCCATGCCCGGGCTTTCACTTCAGCGACTGTCGCAACTGCTGCCATCTTGGCAAGCCGGTTCAAATGCATGCTGGAGTTCACAGATTGACGAGGTAAAGAGGACGTAATCTGTGTTTGATCATGGTGTTTGTTATTGACATTATATGACGAGTGCACAATTCCAATAACATCTCACTGTTCGGGTTCAGATCAGGGGGGCCATTCCTCCCCATCACGCCTCTCCAGGTATCTCCATAATTCCCCACGTGAGCACTGAAGTCGCCCAGTAAGGCGGCACTCTGTCGAGCGTGCACCTGCCGTCTCCAAGAAGGCCGTATATTCTGAACTGTTGTTTGGTGCATAAGCACAGACAACAGTCAGAGTTTTACTTTCTGAGACCTGAAGTCTCATTGAGGCGACCCTCTCATCCACTGGGACAAACTCCAACTGAACCGCACCCAGCTGGGGGCTTGTGAGTATCCCCACACCTGCCCATGGCCTCTCACTAGGGGTTACTCTGGAATAGGAGAGAGACCACCCCAGATCAAGATGTTTGGTTCCAGTGCCAATGTCCCTCTCCCTGCCATACTGGCATCGCACCCGCCCCTTACTCTTCGTCTTGAGGATGATGGGCCCACAGGACGGCATCACGTAGCCATTTCGGGCTGGGCCCAACCGGGTTACGTGGGTCACTTGGCCACCAGGAGCGAACACCACCCCCAGGCTTGGCTCCAGCGGTGTGTTCCAGTACAGGAATACCTTGCACTTTCGTCTGGTTAGGGACCAGAGCATGGAAGAATGTCAAAATGGATGAATTTCAAAGCACAGCCTTTATTTAGCTTGCAAATTATTTTTGGCCAGCAAAAAACGTACATGCAAGTAACCACAGTAACTATATAACACATGCGTGTGAAACCTGAATAAACAGAAATAATATAAAAACAAAAACAAACGAAACTAATAAATCAACAAAACTAAATAAATGAGCAAACATATTGATTCCTTTGAATATGTTTATTCTTGCGTAAGTGGACGATGAATATATTGGTGATTTAGGGGGAATCTAGATTCATAAGTATTTTACAGTAATCACAAAAATAAGCACAGTGTGAATACTGTACACGTGTTTTATAATCACAAAAATAACTATAAACACTGTAGTATTATACTGTTATCACAAAAGTAACTATGAATTGTTTACAGTATAATCACAGAAATAAGTACAGTATTAGTAATATATGAATAAACACAAATATAAGAGATGCTCACTGAACGACTTCTATTCAAAGACTGAATGAAAAAGATGGCGTGTGGCGTGAACGTTGTGGAAGGTTGGATGAAATCGGACGAAAGAGGAAAGCACGTGGACTAAATTTTAAATGGGGTTAATATTTTAAACGGCCGAAAGAGCGAAGCGACGAAAGTCAAGTATCGCTTTATCACTTGTCCGGGCGAGGTTCTCTGATTTTTGTATTTTTGAACGACTCATGAGGGGCTTTTTTAGGACCGTTAATTGTCTCTAACCTCCCCCCAGATCGCCGAAGGAAACCCTTCCAGGAGTACAAAACTCTAGGCGACATAGCTCTGAAGGTCCTTGGAACACACAAACCTTACCACAACGATAACGTTACGATCCTTCGGTGGGGACGAAGTGGCATTTCACGTGGAAATGTATAGTTGCCAAATACTCTAAACCAGTGTTCTTAAATAATTTTCAGAGGGGGTCCACTTTTGCTGATAAGACATGAGTGTGATGGGCACCAAACCATTGAGTTTGACAGTACGATGATGAGGGGTGTTTTCATATTAAAGTATTATCGAGGGCTGCACATCAGAGGCTGAAATTAAGACCACCAGGGGCCGCCAGTGGCCCATAGGCCTTTCAATGAAGAACACTGCTCTAAACGCATGTTTCTAAATGTGGAGAAAAAAGTTGAGCCGTGAGAGGGCTTGCTTTATCTTGTTGGGTAACCACCATCTGGGATTACAAAATGGCAGAGGAGCAACCCAGCTGTTTGACTCATCTTGGAAGAACTCTCTGTCCATTATTTTCAAGAATTCTTTATCCTCTAGCGATGGAGCAGGTTTGTCGCCATCCTTCATTGTCACCAACACTGTATGTCCAACATCATATTCTTGTGTTTCCAGAATGGAGGTTTCTTTGTAAGTTTGCATGGTACAGCCTTGACTTCTCTCTTCGAGTTGCTCTTTCATCGTGAAGTGGTTGGAGCACGGCTTAAAGAGCGACATGCGTCCGTTCGTGAGTAGACTTGTTCTGATGCCCTCGTCTGTCTTCACCTTCTTCAGGAGGGAGATGTATTTCTTTGTCAGCAGCTTGTAGCTTAAACTGCTGACCTTCACTCGATGTATGGCCTGCTGAATTGAGGCCACTGTGTCTGAGGCGTTTTGAGCTTCAGATATGTCTGCTTCAACCCGGTCCCATGCCCTTTGTATCTTGGAATCTAAGTTTTGCTTCTCAGCATCATAGCTTTCCAAGGCCCGTTGTGTCAGCCTGACTTCTCTTTGGGGCCTTGAACTCCCTTGGTTTTCTTGAGGCAGGATGGGATGTCCTGGATTGCTTAATTCACTTGCTTCAGCATCTCTCCCTGCTGAAATGATCCGATGCTTGCAACACAAGTTTAATGTAAACTCGCTGCAGAGCTGGCTGCTTGAGAGCTCCAAGCCTGAGGAGCTGGCTGCTTGAGAGCTCCATGAAGAATGTCTTTTTACTGTGTTTGCAGCACAGGTTTAATGTAAACTTGCTGTAGAGCTGCCTGCTTGAGGGCTGTAAGCCGGATGAGGTGGCTGGTTGAGAGCTCCAAGCCGGATGAGGTGGCTGGTTGAGAGCTCCAAGAAGAATACATTTTTTCTGTCTCGGCCTCGCTGTGCACTGCATTGCACCACTCTCCGAGTAGTTAACCTCACATTCAATAAACTTTCAAAGCCACGTTGAACATCCGACTCCGACCTATTTAATGAATAGAAAAACATAGCACAAAATACAGCATCTGTTAATACTTGCAATATCAATACAATGAATGAACACTGAAGCATCATAACATTGTCTTAGATAACATGAATCTCAACAATAGGTCCTGGATGGACCAGGCACCTATGTAGTAGGTTCAACTGAGTCACAGACGTACTCTTTGGAGGCAACACATTTATTAATACAATACACGGGGTAACTGCCCCTTAACACTATAACAACCTATGGTGGTGGGCCACCAGGCTAACTGCACTAATTACACAGTAACTAGCTACAACGGATCGAACCCCAGCTTGGGTCCAGATTCACGTCTTGAAGACTCTGTAGGACGTAGAACGTAGAACATCGATTTTTCAAGATGAACAACAGCAGCCAGTCCCTCTTGGGGACTCTGCTTATATCCTCTGTGGTGTTGCTGGCTCCGCGTTAGCCACAACCACCTTCGAGAACCCTCAAGCAGGATCTCGGCCCTGACACGTGACCACCCTTAGCTTCCACTGTGGGGCCCTCTGTAGGTTTAACCGGTCACGTATCCTCTGGGGTCAACCAGAGTGCCATGGCCCTTAGTAACCCCATTTCCGTGGCCGGCACTCTCACACCTTATCGTGTAGGGGCCGGCACTGCACGCAGAGCGTGGTGCCATCCAGCACAGTCAGTCAGTGCTCACCGAGCCCCTCTAGAGCTGGTACTTCACCCACATATGAGTGGTGCCCACGATGCCAATACATCGCACGCCGTTCCTATTTAGGGCAGGCATTACACCGTGACATCCGTGATGTCAACTCCCCCATTTAAAACGAACAAGTAACAAGTAAATAAAATGAGCAAAGTGAGTAAAACCCATATATATGCCTCAACGATAACAATAACAGTTAACAAAAAAATGCCCAAACCCACCTATACAATATATACACTATCTACAAATGTATAGTGACGAATGGGGAAAGGGTGAAATTACAGAACAACAAAC
Source organism: Entosphenus tridentatus (assembly GCA_014621495.2). Taxonomy (NCBI): domain Eukaryota; kingdom Metazoa; phylum Chordata; class Hyperoartia; order Petromyzontiformes; family Petromyzontidae; genus Entosphenus; species Entosphenus tridentatus. The sequence goes on along the minus strand of JAAXLI020001288.1, from coordinate 33,962 downwards.
ACGAGAAAAAAAACAAAATGCAGTAAAACGCGAATGCTCGGAACCCCATCCATCACTAACATCTCCCACCCTCACCGTGAAACAACACCCGCAAGCACAATAAAGGCTAGGTTCAGCCAATAACCGATACGGACTGATGAGTGTGACAACCAACTGACGGAATGGGAGGCGTGTGTGTATGGGGATCATGAAAATCGAAGAGTCTTTGATTGAGTCCGTGTGACTGGGCCCCCAGGGGAGGTGGGCTCACTCTCCCTGGAGGTCCCGGGGGGAATATGTAAATGTACCGCCGAAACTGGCTCCTCACGAAGAGCAGTCGGTCGGGTGGACGGGTTCTCCTCTCCCGAATTCAGTGGCGATGGCGCAGGAGGCTGCTCGGTGGACGTTAAGTGCGCGGCACCTGAAGATAGGATCACATGACTCCGCTGAGGACCAACCTCAGCGGGAACACACCTCAGCTCGCCGGCACATCTGATATGGCTCCTGTGGTGTGGAGATGGAACAAACTCACGTGGAGCGATGAAAGGCTTAAGGCATGTGGGAGGCACAAACCAACATCCGCCGCCCCAAGCGAATCTGAACACACTGTGGGCGACACACCCACCAGTACCTTTGGACAGTGCAACCAAGCTCTGTACCCTGGCACCCACTCATGTGCGGAAGTATGAGAACCCCTCAGCCGCTCATTTGCCAATTGACACGAATTGGAATTTTCCCTGGAAGCCTCCCGCACCTCGGAAAGCTTCTGAAGGGTAAAGCACGAATTTTTTTTATTTAGCCTTGTTTGGCGCGGCTTGTAATTGGACATCAATCGGGGAGTCGTGTTCTCTCCCGTACATTAAATAAAATGGTGAGTAGCCGGTGGATGCGTGAGGAGCCATCCTATATGCAGCAAGGAATCCGGGAATATGCAAATCCCAGTCGAGTTGGGACTCGCTGACCTGATGGCTCAACATGGAGGTCAGAGTCCTGTGCAGCCGCTTAACCATGCCATCTGTCTGCGGGTGGTACGGTGACGTGTGTACTTTCTTTGTTCCCAACAAATCGCACACCTCGCGCAGCAATTTCGAAGGAAATGTTTTGCCCTGATCACTGTTGTTCATTACATAGCCATTGAGGAATGCCTCCGTGATCGGACCGCTGACTGGTTGGGGAGCGGCCAGGCCACAGGCCATTGTAAAAAATACTCGACTCCCACTAGCAAATACTTGTTCCCACGAGGGATCGTGGGAAATGGACCAAGGACGTCAAGAACAACCAGTTCAATTATGCGGGAGACCTGAATCTATTGTAATGGTGGACAACAGGGTTTTCCCGGCGGTTTCCTCCGCGCACACTGTACACACCCCTTCAACAAATTAGCGACATGCTCAGCCATGCCAGGCCAGAAGAAGTCCAGCTTAAGTGTGGCCAATGTCTGATGCACACCCAGGTGCAACAGACGCCCGTCTACTGCCTAAATGACCTTACCCCACAGGGCAGTTGGCACAACAATGTTATAACGGTGCAACCCTCCATCCCAATGCATGCACGAAAAACACAATAGCTAACAGTTCCCGGCGTGTGACACAGGATCGTTGTTCGGCTGGAGACAGCACTCTGCTTCCATATGTGACAACACTCTCGACGCCATTGATAACTTGAGACAGAACAGCTCCAATTCCGGTGTTACTAGTGTCTATATCAAGGACGAACTGCAAGGAATAATTGGGGTAGTGGAGGGGAGGGGCGTTTACCAAGCCATCCCGGAGCGCAACAAATGCAGCCATCGCCTGAACACTGACCCTTTGCCATCGGTGTGGAGAGGTTTAGCGATGGTAGCGAACCCGTCAACAAAACAGCGGTAATAGAACGCGAATCCTATGAAATAGTAGCATCAGTTGTGCACAAGCGAGTGGGAGAAGGCAAAAATACCATTCGATGGCCGGATGGTAATTCAAGGTACTCTTGGTCGATCAGAATTTTCAGGGGCATCCTACCCAAAAAGTCAGTCCCAAGCAAGCAGGGAATAGCAAGGGACGTCGATACAAAAACCAGTCCCGTAGATTTGACATCCGCAATGGACACCTCCGCTGTTGTTCTCCCAATGATGCCCAATGAGCCGCCATTTGTGGCGAAGCATGGAACTTCAACAGGACATAAGGTACGACATTTAGGGGGCAAGATGGTATAAATAAACTCGGACATGATGATCGCCAACGCACCGGTGTCAACAAGTATCCTGATGTCAACCCCCTCTATCGATCCAACAACAGCGGACGAATCTGAGGTCGCGGCAACCACTCTGTGGTCCAGCTCCAAACACTGACCCGATCAGAGCGGCTGGTCGGCCCGAACCATGTCTGAACTCTCTCACACCAACGCATGACCGGAACAGAAACCGAATGAACAAGATGGGTGAGGTGGATTCTGGGGCCGAGTGTGTGATGTGTCGCAACTTTCCTGGTCTTTTGATGGAGAGAAGGAGCGACAATTTGGGGCTGGAGTCGATGAGGAGGGTCCTCCTTGTCGAGCGCGGCATCCCATGGAGACGTGCTCAAGCTGACCTCATTTGAAACAAACAATAGGCCCGTCCCTCCGACGAGGAGAAGCTCTCGTCGGCGCATCTTGCCTGCCCAGATGATCTTCTTTGGGGTTCCTCCCCTGCGCTGCAGGACGTGAAACCGCCGCCTGCAAGTGTCGTTCTACGGCAGTTGCTTCTTCCTTCACTGGGGGTCCGGTGGCGGCAACAACAACGGTTCGCTGTCGGGCATTAAGGTGAGCCTCCAGTCAGTGGGCAACCTTAAGCGAAGTGATGTCGTTGTCCTCAGTGGTCGGCATGATGACCTGGAGTTCATTGGCCCACAGCAGCATCTTCTCAAGAACCAGGAAGACTCTCCCCACCTGGTCCATCCTGGGGTAAGCCGACTTGGCTAATGCCAGCAGAGCCATGCGGTAAACGAGGGGTGTCTCGGCCTCCCCCTGCTTACGCATGGCAAATTTGCGGTGCTTGGATGACGATGAAGAAGAAATCGCCCCCATTTGTGCCAGGGCTTGGGGCAGTGTCGCCCTCTCCTCAGCGGAAATGGCATCGAGGGCCGCCAACGCATTGTTGTCGAGCGTCATGGGCAGCCCTCGCAGCGCCTCCTCCGTCCACTCAGCAAGGCTGCAGGTGGTGACAAACATGCGGTGGAATGCCTCCCGGTCACCGCCCGCTGCCGTGAACTCCCGGACGAAGGGAAGGCGCTTCTTGAGTCCGCGGGCGGGAACCAGCGTCATTGGCGGGAGGTCGGAGTCGGCGGGAGCGCCTTCCTATGCAGCCGAATTTTTGGCGGGCTTCGGCGCTGCGCACGCACCTACAATTTCCCGCACGCAGGAAGCAGTGCCCGTGGACATCCGTGGACGTGGCGTCGAAGCTTCGCCGTCGTCCTCGTCCTGTAGGGCGACAGCAAGAGCTGCGATGGCAGACAGGAGGTCATCCAAGCACTCCTTTCTGCAGCGGCGCTCCCTCCTTGGTGGCGGCAGTGAGCTTTCACCTGGATAGTTGCTGTGCTGCTCCGCTGACGGTGCCTCACTTTTTATCGCCGGAGTCGCCATTCCGGGGCTGTTGGAGGAACAACGCCTTCATCGTCCTCGTCGTCCGACATTGTGGTACGTTGTTTGCTACATGTAAGCATAACCTATCGTAGGCTATTTCACTAAGAGAAGAACGTGTGGCCACTTCTGGCACCAGTTGTAGTAGGTTCAACTGAGTCACAGACGTACTCTTTGGAGGCAATACATTTATTAATATAATACACGGGGTAACTGCCCCTTAACACTATAACAACCTATCGTGGTGGGCCACCAGGATAACTGCACTAATTAAATAGTAACTAGCTACAACAGACCGGACCCCAGCTTGGGTCCAGGTCCACGTGTTGGAAACTCTGTATGACGTAGAACATATAACGTAGATTCTTCAAGATGAACAACAGCAGCTGATCCCTCTCAGGGACCTGGCTTATATCCTCTGTGGTGTGGCTGGCTCCGCCCTTAGCCATGACCACCTTCGAGAACCCTCAAGCAGGATCTCGGCCCTGACACGTGACCACCCTTAGCCCCCACTTTGGGGCCCTCTGTAGGCTTAACCGGTCACGTATCCTCTGGGGTCAACCAGAGTGCCATGGCTCTTAGTATGGCCGTCATTCTCACACTTTATCCTGTAGGAGCCAGCACTGCACGCAGAGCATGGTGCCATCCAGCTGTGGGGGCCGTTGGCCCCCGGGGTCGCTCCCGCATGCATCCCCTATTCCCTTTACGTTACCCCACCACCCTAATACCCGCTAGGGTTTCGCCGGCATTCGAACGCGACGCCCCTACTCATACGGCCTCACGCAGCGCTCCCACGCTGCAAGCATACGTATGCACAGCATCGTCAATCAAACGCCATACTCCCCCTTTGTACACCGCTACGTACAGCTCTCGCACGCTGCGAGCGTGTGCCCGTCTACAGCCCTGTGCAGCACTCGCCTCCACGCTGAATAACCCCGTTACCAATCGCGCACCTGTATCCTACACGTAGCGGACGTACGCCCACACCCACACACAGCTCCACACGCGACACCCTCTCTTGCACCGCTCTGCGCAGCGCTCCCACATGGCGAACCACTGTACACAGCACCACACGCGTTCACACTTCTCCACGAGATCACACGAGGCCACGATCAGCTATTAATGATTTATTTTCGGTGACCTGGGAAATGATGTCAAATCAGTGTGAATCGACGAGGCTGGCCTATTTTACTAACCCTGGACCTATTCCCTATTTATCTGCTTACGAAATGCTTTTACCTCCTTACTCACGGTTTGAGGCACTCGACGTTCCGTGGGTTTTCCTCACTGCTTGCCTCGACACGTCGCACGGATGTCTGGAGGGCAGAGCTGGGAGCCGTCTGGAACGCTGGCTTCTCAGAGTAAGAGACCCGTCTACCTCCTTGCGCCTCCCTTTTATCGCTCAAACCAGGTCGCCCCCCCCCCCCCCGTTGCTCCGCATTCTAAGTTTTCCTTAACAATGGGCGGCGGCACCTCGGGCGTGCACAGCGGCTTCCGGGCGCCTTTGTTATGTAAATTATGCGGCGGCGTCCATCACAAAGGCTCGCCGTGGGAATTTGTGCACGGGCTCCCCGCGTGCCTCTGCTCTCCTGATTATTCATACTTTCAACTTTATCCTTTAACTTCCCTAACAATGGTGCCTGCGCGCTCGAGCCCATTTTATCCTAACTATGCCGTCCCGTCCCTCTCCCGCCCGCCTCGTCGATATGTGCGTGGGTGTGGGGGTGTGTTTCAACCGCAGTGGCCAAGTGGCCCCTCGCCGCGACCTGGCAATCTTAATGCCGGTCGCAGCACCGCGAAGTAGCGTCGGGGGAGGTCGTCCAATTCCCTGGTCGCCGGAAACCGTGAAAGTTAATCCCGATAAGGGCTTCTCGGATTAAAACCGGTCGATCAGGTGGCCTCCCCTCGGAGCTCTATGGGGGGGGGGGGAAATGCGTGCGGGTGTGTTTATGTGAGGTGAGGTGCGGGGGAAGCGGGGGTCGGCTCCGTCACTTGGTGGTGGCGAGGTCGGGGTGGGGCGCCTGCTGAACGGCTTTGTGGCGGCGGCATCACACAGCACTGTCAGTCAGTGCTCACCGAGCCCATTTGGGCCGGTACTGCTTCCACATATGAGGGGTGCACATGATGCCAATACATAGCAAGCCGTGCCTATCTAGGGCTGTTATTACACAGTGACATTCGCGATGTCACTACACCTACGTTAGTACTGAATAGGTATACAACAAGAGAATAAGCTCTTTCGTTAAATAAGGTCACTTTGTGTAATCACCATACTACAGCCTAAATGTACAGTGCTTCATATAACACTGAACTGTGGATGAGATACTTATTCATCCTTGCTCTCAAGAACGCATTACAGTTACATGGGCACAAGTTTGGCTTGAATTATCCAACTACAAATAAGATTCACTGATACGCTGACATCCCTTCCTCGTGGCTTAGAGAACCTTAAATCGTATATCTTCCTGGCCATGTTACCAAACTCAACACCATATCAGGAAGTTCCTGTGTAAACAGACCCCCATAACTGCCGTGGGGCAGAACAGTAGCATGTGTAAATATATATTTTTCTCACGCTAATGAGATGCAGGGAGGCGCAGTGGTAAGGCTTTTGCCCGTAGCCAGTAGTTCCTGAGTTCAATTCCTGACTTGAGGGATTTTCTTCGTGAAGTTTGCATGTTTTCCTCTTTTTTGGAATGAGTTCCCTCTCGGTTCTTTCTTTCCTCCCAAACATGCCAATACTGAAATTATACCTGCAAATTAATAAAGTGAAATTACACGTATAAATATTTGCCCCCTCCTTCGAAAACGTTAGAGAACCCCCTAAAAAAGAGTTGAGATTAAAGCATGACAGGCAGACTAGCAGTAGAGAGGCTCGGAGAGAGAAAGACAGCAGGCAAGCAGTGGAGAGGCTAAGAGAGTGAGAGAGAGCAGGCTAGCAGTGGAGAGGCTAGTAGAGTGAAAGAGAGCAGGCAAGCAGTGGACAGGCTAGGAGAGTGAGAGAGAGAGCAGGCAACCAGTAGAGATGCTGAGAGAGAGAGAGAGCGGAGTGAGCGGAGCAAAGCAGGCGAACAGCGCAAGTGGGAGAGTTGTGACGAAGTTACAGGGTGTCAATAAAAAGTGACACAGGAGAAAAAGAAGAAGTTATCTGCGTGAAATAAAACACTACATTTGGTGTCGAAGTGGTTAAAGAACTACGCAGCCATGTCAAAGAAAGTGGCTAAACGAAATAACTTACCCGTCGACTCTTCCGACAATGAGAATGATGAGGAGGTTGTTCCCGTTTTTCAGCCGGCGGAACCAGAGGACCGGCTGCCCTCGGCGCAAGTGAGTGAGTGTGAGGAAACTCCGGCCAGCACAACGAGACGGAGTTGGTGGGATGTTGCTGCACACTTGGAGACCACGCTGGCAGCAGTTACATACATGTTCAACATGCTGAAAGCAGCGGGCCAGACGACGTCTACGGGGGTGGCGACGGACACGACTGCTCTCCACGTCACTTCAACAATGCCGATCGTGTCCAACTGAGTGGGCACGGGACCCACTGTTGCAGCAGAGGCATCGGACTCGACATCGACTTTGCCGATGGGGCACACAGCTACGTTGCGCCGGCTACCGCAGGTCCGCGCATTCTCCACGGCCGAGGGCGACTGGACGGCATTTCATTGACGCTTTGAATCAGCGTATCGCTTCGTCAACTGGTCGGAGCGCGAAGCGTTGCGGGCCCTGCCGACGGCCCTCAACGACGACTCGCTGGCCACCTTCTACTCCATCCCTGAAACCAAAGATGGCTTTTCGTACGCCACAGGAGTGGTATCACTTCAATGTCCTTCCAATGGGGCTCCACTCCGCACCGGCCACCTTTCAGCGCCTTATGGAATTGGTTTTGTTGGGGTTGCAATGGGAATCGTGCCATATTTATTTGGATGACGTAATTGTTTTTGGACGAAATTTCAATGAGCACTTGCAACGGCTGCGGGATGCTAAATTGAAATTCAAACCATAAAAATGTCACTTGCTACAGACGTCAGTTAAGTATTTGGGTCATGTGGTTAGTGCATCAGGAGTCGCTACTGATCCGGAGAAGACGAGCTGCGTGCACACGTGGCCGACCCCGAAATCAGTGTCGGAGGTCCGCAGCTTTGTGGGATTTGCCTCGTACTACCGCAGGTTTGTTAAGAATTTCGCAACGATCATGTAATCGATCCATGCGTTAATAGCTAAAGGACATCATTTCCATTTGAGTAAAGTGCAGCAGGATTCCTTTAAAGCGCTTCGTGACGCGCTGGCCGATGCACCGCCGCGTGTTTACCCAGATTTATTTAAGACGTTCGTCCTCAACACTGACACTAGTGATACGGGCATAGGCGCTGTCTTGTCCCAGGTGGTCGACGGAGTGGAGAGAATGGTGGCGTATGGCAGCCATGTTTTGTCCCCTGCTGAGCAGAGGTATTTTGTTACACACAGGGAGCTGCTTGTCATGGTCCACTTTATGCAGTTGTATCGTCCGTATTTGTACGGCAGGGACTTCCTTGTCTGATCCGACCATGCTGCGCTTCAGTACTCTCTGCGTGTAGACCAACCCACCGGCCAAATGGCACGTTGGATTGAAATTATGCAGTATAGAAAGGGGACCCGCCACATTAACGCAGATGCGCTGTCGCGCCTGCCGCCGCCGCCCGACTAATGTAGGTGCATGGCGGGCTCGTCGCGGTGTGGGCCGCCATTGCGGAAGGCCGCTGATACGATCACCGCAGCTGTCATGGGCCCGACAGGCGAGATGCATGCGCCGGACGATCGCATTTTTGGGGCTCGACTTCAGTGAGTGGGGACGCCTACAGGTGGAGGATTCCACCCTATTGAGATTGCGGCACCGGGCTGCCCAGACGCCGAGATGAGTTGAGCGCCTCTTTTTATGGCTCATGAATGGACTCCTCTTGCGACGGGATGTCGAGCTTCAAAGATTTTGTATTGTTGTGCCCACGAGCCTACGAAGCAGACTTGTGCACAAGGTGCACAATAACTTGATGTATTTGGGAGTGAAGAAAACGGCGTTGATTTTAAAGAGAGATTTCTATTGGATGGGTATGGACAATGATGTTGCCCTGAATTTGCACGTCAGAAGGTGCCTGCACAACCGTACAAGGTACCGCTACAGTCCATAAAGGTTTCTCGGGTCAACGAAATGGTGGCATTGGACATTTTGGGTCCATTTCCTGTTACCTAGAGGGGGCACACATATTTGCTAGTAGGGGTTGAGTATCTTACCCGGTGGCCGATGGCATGGCCGTTGGTCGACCAGTCGGCGACGTCCATGACCGAAGCCTTTCTGCAGAGGTACGTGCTGGACAAGGGTGCGCCAGAGCAGTTTCTCACTGACCAGGGTAAAACATTTTCTTCGAAGCTGTTAGAGGAGGTGTGTGACTCCCTCGGCAATAAAAAGATTCGGTCTCCCCCATACCACCCAAAAACAGACGGGATGGTTGAGCATTCACATCTAACTTTGACATCCATGTTGTCTTTGAAACTGATTGGTCCACACCAGAGACAGCGTTATTTCGAGCCTAGGCTCGACAAAGACAACGCATATATTTTCAGAGTATGTTTTTTGTTTGCATTCTGACCACAAGTATTGTGGTTAATGCAGACATGATTCCTTGTAAAAGGTTTCAGTTTGGTGCTTTAACATCTTAACACCTATTGTTAGGTTTTTTCGGTAAAATCACGTAGGTAAAAATTTTAAATTAATAAAAGTAAAATAAAATAAAAATAAAATCAAAATCACGACGTTTCGGAGGCAACACAAGCTTCCGTCTTCAGGTGGAACCGTCACAGCACAATAGCTGTATCAAGTGAGAGAAATTCCAAGAAACAGTATTTGTATATATACTGGTTGAAGGTGGGAGGAGCCAAGGTAGGCCCTGAATATTATTTTTGTGAGGTTTTGTGCGGCTGAAGCACGCTGTTTGGAATGAGCCTTTGTTGTGTAAACTAGGTGCGGATGATGTAAAGGTGCGTGTATAAGGGACTGAGCCTTTTTGTTATGTAGAGATGATGCGGCTGAAATCGCTGCCAGGAAATGAGTCTTGGAATTTCTCTCACTTGATACAGCTATCGTGCTGTGACGGTTCCACCTGAAGACGGAAGCTTGTGTTGCCTCCGAAACGTCGTGATTTTTATTTTATTTTTATTTTATTTAACTTTTATTAATTTAAATTTTTTACCTACGTGACTTTACCGAAAAACCTAAAAATATGAATCCTTGCAGTCACGAAAGCTTCAAATCTCGAATTAATACCCTCTACGGGGAGGAATTCCACCTATCTGTTAGAGTTTTTAACAGACGAGACAAGAAATCACAGCTTCTCGAGACGCTGGCCTTCCTAAAGAGATGCCGAGATAACAAGGTAATACCCATCGCTTTCACACTCACATCTGCTGATGTGTCGTCACCGAACTCTAAACTGATTTTATTTAAAGCTAGCCTATCACTAATATAAGGTTACTCCGATCTGAACTCAATAATTTAGACAAGACTCTCTTACAAACAGATTTAATGTTAACACAAAAAATGTCCCCTTCCGATTGGAACCACATTGACAACCTGACTTCTGCTTCTGCTGACTCAATGTCAGCCAAATGCAAAGCTAACCTGATTTCTAAATTCAACCTCCCATCTAAGAATAAATCAGAGCCACATATCACAAAGCTGGATGTCAACAAGACCGTTATTAATCAGAGTAACATCCCAATTTCTGACAATGTGAAGACGGTACTAGCCAGAGGGCTAAATTTCGGTGTCACCCCTAAATATAGACCAGTAGAGGATGTGATTTCTCAGATTGATGTAGCCCTCAGAGGCATAGGACACATCCATGCGGATGTAGCAAGAGCCGAAATAGCCACTATTCTTAAGAATGCTAAGAAACCCACTAGTAACATTAGCAAAAACGAATGCTCTGAACTCGCGGACCTAAAAAGAGAGATGATATTGTCATCCTCTCGGCAGACAAGGGCAATGCCACGGTCATCATGGATAAAGATTCATACAACAACAAAATCCTGGACCTACTTAATGATGGGAGTTACTCCAAAATTTAAAACGATCCTAATAAACAGCCTAACGACAAAAACTAACAAAATCATCACGAGTTCGACTTCCCTAATCGAACCAACTAAACGTCCCTCTCTAAAACCATCGGCGGCAAGACCTCCCAGACTCTATAGTCTTCCCAAGATCCATAAAGAAGGCACCCCGCTACGACCCATCGTGTCGACGATCAACTCTCCTACGTACAAACTGGCCCGGTTTCTATCAGATACTCTGCTTCCCTTCACAGGCAAGACCTCTTCGGCAGTACTCAATTCAACCCAATTAGTCTCTATGGTCAAGGACATGGTACTATCTCCTGATGATATCCTCGTCATCTTCTTGGTTCTTTCGGTAAAGTCACGTAGAAGGGAAGTAATAAAATAATAAAAATAATAAAACATAATAAAATAATTCTCACGACGTTTCGGCCACAACGCAAGCAGCCGTCTTCAGGTGAAACCAGGTCTGTCGAGGCGACAGCGTCTGAATGAAACAGCACACGTGATTGGAGCATATATATAAGCTGGGTTGGGAGGGGGGGTGAAGGGGGGGGCGCCTTAACAAAAGAATTTGCATATCAAGAGGTATGTAATTAGTGCTACTTGTGTCCGTGCATTATGCAGGATTAGCAGCATCCAAGGGAGCGGATATGGGAAATGCAGGTATGTGAATAGTGTTACTTTGCCCGTGCATGATGCAGGATTAGCAGTATCACAGGGAGGGGGTGGGGGTAGCATTAATAAAGGGATGAAGTGTTAATAGTATGTAGCTGCAGTAACTAAAACCACCACGTAAACAACTAAAGTATAAACTTCATAGTATCATAATTATACTAAATATACTCTACAATAAGCTGAGTTACTAACAGTAGGTAATACATTACAATTCTACGTCGTAAAAAATATAATATGCTTCCATCTAAACTTTATTCTCTTACAACGCACGAGTCTACACCGTACTATATACTGCCATAGACAAACCCAAACATTAAATTATATACTGTATTGCTATAAACCACCCTATACCTTATCCATTGTAATGTTACACTATGTATTATTAAACCCACCCTAATGTATATCACACTGCTGTATTTTCACTATACAATTACGATACTATATATTACTTTGTACATTGTATTAAGCATATACATTTTAAAACTATTTGTTATTATACAGTGTGAAAGATACTAAGAGGAAGCAACAAAATATGTCTATGCAGCAGAGCAAAGAATCCATTCCCCTGGGAGAATACAATGCCAGTGAATGGAACGCGGTCTGAAAGTCACCGTAAACGTGAACACAATCAGTTAAGATCTGAAATGGTTTATTACGTCCTTCCAATGATTGCTAAGCCAGAATCCATCTTCTCGGTTGAAATTGTCTCTGTGTTTGTATATGTGGATAGCCTCATGAACGAATCTCTCATGGTAGCCAGATGGCTTGCAGAGAACCTCTGTCTTGGAGAAGTCAATATCATGTGAGCCCACTGAATTGTAACAGTGATTTGCCACGGCTGAGGTGTTTGTCCTACCGTGTTTCAAGTCTGCTTTATGTTCACGGATGCGGTCCGAGACATGTCGTTTGGTTTCTCCAATGTAACTGCTACCACAGAGGCAACTTAGTTTGTAGACGCCAGGGTACTGTATGTCTGGTACCACATCTTTAACAGACGGGACGAGATCACGTATTTTATGTACTGTGTTGAATCGGACCTGGATCTTGTTTTTTATCAGGATTTTGGAGATCTTTTTTGTGACCCCAGCAATGTAGGGTAAGGTGATGGTCTTGAAAGGCTCCTCAACGGGATCCTTCTTGATAGTTATTATTTTATTACTTCCCTTCTACGTGACTTTACCGAAAGAACCAAGAAGATGAATTCTTGCAGTCACGAAAGCTTTAAATCGAAAGATATCCTCGTCAGTTTTGATGTAGTATCTCTGTTTACCAAGGTCCCAGTACCTGACACCCTAACAATAATTGAGGACTTGGTCCAACATGAATTGAATTCGGATGTACCTGCGCTGGTTAGGCATTGCCTCACCAACACTTATTTTACCTGGAATGGCACCTTCTACAAACAGAATGAGGGTACCCCTATGGGCTCCCCCTTGTCATCAGTGATAGCCAACATGTTCATGGAAAAGTTTTAATCAGACGCCATCCAGACATCCACCCTGCGTCCTTCCCTGTGGAAGAGGTATGTGGATGACACTTTCGTCATTTGGCCACATGGCCTCCCAGCATTGAACCACTTCTTGGACCACATCAATTCCAGACACCCATCCATCAGATTCACCATGGAAGTGGAGAAAGATTGTAAACTACCATTCTTAGATATTCTGTTTGAGAGGAGACCTGGCGGATCCTTGGGACATTTTGTCTACAGGAAAGCCACCCACACCGATTCCTACTTGAAACCCGATTCCCACCACCACCCATCTCAAAAGAATTCTCTCATCAAAACGCTATACCACAGAGCTCATGGCATTTCTGACCAACACCACCTGGCCAGTGAATTAAGACATGTACATCGGGCCCTCAGGATGAACGGATACTCTGACCGCACCATCGGACAAGCTGTTTCTCCCAGCATACAGAAACAGCCACTTGAAACTCCGATCAAAACTATCACGTTACCATACATAGCAGGCGTGACCAAAAAGATCTCCAAAATTCTAAACAAACGTAAGATTCAAGTCCGATTCAGTACAGTACATAAAATCCGTGATCTAATTCCATCTGTGAAAGATGTCATTCTTGACTTACAATACCCTGGAGTCTACAAACTGAGTTGCAGTTGTGGTGATTGCTACATTGGAGAAACGAAACGTCATATCTCTGATCGTGTCCGCGAGCACAAGTCAGATCTGAAGCACGGCAAAACTGATTCTTCCGCCGTTGCCGATCATTGCTACAACGCTGTGGGCTCTCATGAAATTGTCTTTTCCGAGACTAAGGTGCTCTGCAAGCCTCCTGGCTACCATCAAAGGTTTGTACACGAGGCCATCCAAATATACAAACACAGACATAATTTCAACCGTGATGATGGGTACAAACTTAGTAATCATTGGAAAGATGTTATTAACCATGCAAAAAATATTTAACTACACATATTTGGAGCATTCCTGGCAGCGATTTCAGCCGCAACACCTCTACAAAACAATACGCTCAGTCAACCATTCTACACAACAAAGACTCATTTCCTGGCAGCGATTTAAGCCGCACCACCTCTACATAATAATAGGCTCAGTCAACGATTCTACACAACAAAGACTCATTTCCTGGCAGCGATTTCAGCCGCATCATCTCTACATAACAAAAAGCCTAAGTCCCTTTTACACGCACCTTTACATCATCCGCACCTAGTTTACACAACAAAGGCTCATTCCAAACAGCGTGCTTCAGCCGCACCGAACCTCACAAAAATAATATTCAGGGCCTACCTTGGCTCCCTCCCACCCTCAACCAGTATATATACAAATACTGTTTCTTGGAATTTCTCTCACTTGATACAGCTATCGTGCTGTGACGGTTCCACCTGAAGACGGAAGCTTGTGTTGCCTCCGAAACGTCGTGATTTTATTTTATTTTTTATTTTATTTTACTTTTATTAAAAAAAATTTACCTACGTGACTTTACCGAAAAAACCTAAGAATATGAATCCTTGTAGTCACGAAAGCTTCAAATCTAGAATCTTAACACCTGTTTTTTTGCCATAAAAAAGGGGAACATCTATTATAAGAAGTTAAATGCTTTTTCAAGAATATAATATGAATGCTCCAAAAATGTAATACATGTTATGTTTTTAACTGGTTTTGATCCATTACCTTTTAGATTAGAGGCATAGTAGTTGTATGTCATGCTTTAACGACCAAGGAAGTTTGTCACGTGATAAAGTAAACATAATCTACATTTAATCTGAAAACATTTGGAGGTCAGTTAATAACCGATAAGCAAATATATGTTAACAAAATAGATTTGTTTTTAAAATATTTATTTGGTTCAATGCAATAACAATTGAATCATTCAGTATACTTCAGTGCAGACAAAATGAAAAAAGTTATCATAGCAGAGGATGGTTTCGATCCATCGACCTCTGGGTTATGGGCCCAGCACGCTTCCGCTGCGCCACTCTGCTTGCCTGCCTGGTGTGTTGATTTAACTTAAGTTATTATTAATTCACACATATTGGCAGCAAGGAGAAAGGAAACATCGACAAAACCAACCGAAGCTCGCAAATTGTTTACAGAGTCAAACAAGCGAGATTATCATGCAGTTTTAATAAAGGCACTTGGAGACACGAACGCGTATTTTTGTATCCATTGTGAGTTGCATAGAACAACAACTCCACATTGTGTTCGCTTTTGGAATCCAACTCCTCCAAAAAAGATTTCCATGGCTAACATTTTCGGAGACTGTCCTCAAGTGGTTTGGTATTTTTCTATTATTGGGAAGGTCACGTCATTCTGAAAACAATATTTTATCAGACCAGGTGAAGCAGCTTATGGATTCATAATATGGACCACGAATAGATTTTGGAATCAGTTGTGAAAGATGTTCTCAGTAAGTTACACCTTCCAAACACCACAAAAAACACGTTTTTTAATTGCCACTCGTGGTAGTAAATGAATAAGCAATGCAATGATTTAGCAGCAGAAATATATGTCATACCCATAGTGTATCAAATTGTGTATGCTAGAATAGATTATTTACATGTGTGCACATGATATGCTTTTACATGGAGGCTTATAGAGTAAAAATACTGTACAAAGGAGACAACCCAAGATGGTAAAAATCACACAAAAAATAATGTGTTCTTGAAGCGCAACAAATCATCGACTTGTCAAAAGGGTGAATGCTTATGTTCTAAGAGGCGTGCGGTGGCACAGTGTTAGGTTGTTTAGTGATAGGATTCGGTAGATGCAAGTACTTCATGTTATGGGAAAATATAATTTAGCTTGCATAGCCAATGGCGTGTGATGTCTTGGCATAAAGGCACTAAATAAAAAAAGCCATTGTTATTATAATCATTCATGTGAATGTCCTTGTTCATCTGCATTGTTCATTTTCCAAGCAGGTGTAGATTATGTAAACCAACTGGATATAAAGGCATGCTTTAAAAGGTCACCATATTTCAAATAGGGATTACCTGTGAACAGACAATAAGTGCATAATAATATTGCATGCATAATGTATGTTGATTACCATATAAATAACACAACCGGTAATGAGACCCATTGCAATTTGTATGCATTTGTAGTGTTGTAGATTTGAGGCGGACGACTTCGTGTCTTTTCTTCACAGGCCACTTTATTCACAATGTCAATTTTACAACACTTGTTGCAGCATGCCGGGATTCCGCCATGTGCCGCTTGATCGCTCTCTCACTCGCCGCCCCTTTCGGCTGCCATGTCTCGTTGTCTCAGCGGGTCAATACCACGGCAGCCGCGTTAAAGCGTGTCGACGTACGGACTGCACTCACGCCTTTAGCGTTTCTACCCCAAGCCTATACGGGTCCCGTGTCTCGCTGTCTCAGCGGGTTGATACCACGGTAGCCCCGGGGGATAAGTGTGCCAACCTACGGACTGCACTCACGCCCCTAGCATCCCTATCCCTAGCCTATACGAGCCCACACAGGACTACTCCCAGCCAGGGATACTCTAGCTAGCCTGTGCGGGAGCCGGCTTCAACTTGTCTTGTCTTCTGTCTTCAGCCCACTGCCCCTCCGAGCTCGTTTGCTCGTCTTATATAGCCCTCGCGACCCTTCCAGAACATTTTGTCCGGAAGATTCCTTGATGTGATTGACAGGTACCGACCGGTCTCTTAAATTCCGGTCCATGCCCTACTTTAATTACACCAACGGTCTTCCCGCACCCGGCCGCTCCCAACGTTCCCCAGCCGCGGTCGCACTCCCGTGGAAACGCTCGCCAACTGCCTTGCCCTGGCAGCCGAGCGCGTACATGCAGCCGTTATAAACACGCGCGCGTTGCGCCACTACACATTCATGAACCCACCCCCCTTCGCAAAAGAAGGGCTCACAAGTGACATCATCACATCAATCTATTTAAGGAACGAAACAGGATTTCTCCACAAATCTGGCTGCCGCCTGATGATGCCGGTTGTAATTACTGGCGAAACGTCATACTCAAATTATAAATATTGTGGATTTGCTTTCTGTCACATCGGTTTGCTGTATTAGTAACGAATTGGCATGTTCTATTTACATGACAAACCTTACTAATTGGCTATGTTGTGATCTAACCCAAAAATCCCGGATTATGGATGATATTGGTCGCCAAAGCATATATTATAAATTCAGTGTAATGTAGCAACTGTTTTTATATGAATGGCCTTTGCATTAATATAAATGCAACACATTGGACTGGAAATAATGATTAATGTCAATAGAGTGTAATTACGGTACTGTGTTCAAATATACAACAGTTTACTGATGTAAATATTAGTTTTTTTTTTATCAAATTTGAAACTCTGGTTGTTTGTTTGAATCAAATAATACCGTGAACATTCTAAAAAAGACATATATATTTTATATATATAAAACGCCAAGGCAACAAATTAATACAACTTAAAAGTTTCTAGTTATGAAAAAAATGTTTGTGACAAATGCAGCATTTCAATTCCTGCCATGGAATTTGTTATCACTGGAAAAACATTGCCCTACACTCCCACTACATGTGTCACCGGGAGAGGCGGGGTGATCAAGGCTCTTCTTGAAGGGAATCTGAGGAGGGTGGACGCGTGCAGTGTGAGCTCGCGCACAAATAAAGCCTCTCTGACTTTGTCTGGTGGACTCTACAACTGGTGGCAGAGGTGGGATCACATGATGCCTCGATGCGGTAATAGGAAGGACCCTGACAGAGACCCCAGAAAAGGGGAGGAACGTGCCTCTACTCCCAGCACCCCGGACAGCCATGATCCAGAGAAAGCATGGTCTGCAGACGGGGTCGAAACGACTCCTTGAACTGTCAGAAGATGGTGGAAAGTGAGGAGCGACATGTCCGAGAGCCCTCAAACCCGCGAGAGGAGGAGGCCCTGGGAGAACTGGGTCGACCAACTTACGGAGGCAGTAATGCTACTCCTGCAACAGCTGCGGGAGGACAGGGTTGCTGCTAGCCTGGCGACACCGCCCTTGGCATCCACAGGGGCTTCTCCTCTCGTTCAAGCAGAAAGCCCTACTGCAAGGACAATACAGGTAACAGCAATGGCTGGAGTGGTCGCCGCCCATGACGGACCGCTGGAATATGTCTGCGCCAGAGACGGAGGAGCCAGCACTGCTGAGGGGTGAGAGCGCAGCTCCACGACCGACGTGATCCATCCTCAGCGGATCCATCGCAGGCTCCACAATTGACACCGATAGCACTGGAACCACAAAGAGATGGGGAAAGGTCTCCAGATAGTCGCCATCGGAGCATAATTAGCACAAAATCCCCTCAGCCCAGCAGTAATGGCTGCGCCCAATACAATTGTCCAATGTAGCAGAAAATGGGGGGAGCATGGGGATTAAGGGACAGTTAGAGACCCAAATTTGCATGAGAGAATTAGTCAGATCAGGCCCCGTACTCATCTCCAGCACGGTGACGGTTCCCTGTTTGCTGGGTACAGACTATTTTAATCAACTCCCTATCAAAATTGTAATGGACCAGGGGTGCATTGAAATGTCGTTGGGGGAACGTCTCTATTTTTTACGCCCGGACAACGGTACTCGAAGGTCAGCTCAGGTGCAGGCAGTCATGAAAGAGACTCTTATGGTACCCCCAGCAGCGCAAATCTTAATTTCTCTTCGATATCGCACAACTCTGGTGATAGCTCGACAAGACACATTTGTATTGGTATCACCGGTGATGGCGATCATGGATCGACATGCTTTAGCAGGAGCAGACACTTTCCTATGTCACCACCAAAAATTGTTTATTCAGGTTTTAAACATAGCAAACACACTTGTCACAATACATGGGGGAATGGTTTTTGTACGTGTTTAGCCCATGCCAGCAGGGGGCGGAGAAGTACGGGCAGGAATAATGGCAGATGAAACTGATCTTGTGAGCGAGGAAGCTATGCCCTGGCTGGAAACCATGACAGCGCAGGATGCTAACTTGTCCGAGCCACAGCATCAGGCCCGTCCGGCTTTGTTACAAGACTTTGAGGACATCTTTAGTAAGGGACCGTACGATTTAGGTCGCACTGATTTAATATCGCACCACATAGAGACGGGAAACGCGCCGCCCACCCGCCAAAATTCATATCGCATGGGGCCAGTCGAAAAATCCTACGTACAAAGAGCAATCAATTAGATGTTAAGAACCGATATTATATTTCGATTTTAAGCTTTCGTGACTGCAGGGATTTATCTTCTTGGTTCTTTCGGTAAAGTCACGTAGAAGGGAAATAATAAAATAATAAAAATTAAACATAATAAAATAAAATTCTCACGACGTTTCGGACACAACGCAAGGTCACAAAAAAGATCTCCAAAATCCTGAATAAACACAAGATCCAGGTCCGATTCAACACAGTACAAAAAATCCGTGATCTGGTCCCATCTGTAAAAGATGTGGTTCCAGACATACAGTACCCTGGCGTCTACAAACTAAGTTGCCTCTGTGGTAGCAGTTACATTAGAGAAACCAAACGACATGTCTCAGACCGCATCCGTGAACATAAAGCAGACCTGAAACACGGTAGGACAAACACCTCAGCCGTGGCAGATCACTGTTATAATTCAGTGGGCTCACATGACATTGACTTCTCCAAGACAGAGGTTCTCTGCAAGCCATCTGGCTATCATGAGAGATTCGTTCATGAGGCGATCCACGTATACAAAAACAGAGAAAATTTCAACCGAGAAGATGGATTCTGGCTCAGCAATCATTGGAAGGACGTAATAAACCATTTCGGATCTTAACTGATTGTGTTCACGTTTAGGGTGACTTTCAGACCGCAGTCCACTCACTGGCATTGACTATATATCTTTTGTATTCTTCGCAGGGAATGGAGTCTTTGCTCAGCTGTAAGTCTCCTGCCACCACTCTCCCATTGACATAGTTTGTTGCTTCCTCTTAGTACCTTTCACGCGACTGTCAATGGTATAGTGTATAGCAGATTGTATAATAATACATAGTATAAAATTGTAATGTTTAATATAATGTATAAGGTAATATATAGTATCGTAATTGTATAGTGAATATACAGCAGTGTGGTATACAGTAGGGTGGGTAGAATAATACATAGTGTAATATTACAATGTATAGTCTAAGGTATAGGGTGGTGTATAGTAATGCAGTATATAATTTAATGTTGGGTTTGTCTATGGCGGTATATAGTACGGGGTAGATCCGTGTGATGTAAGGAAAACGTTTAGCTGGAGGCATATTCATTTTTTGCGACACAGAATTGTAATGTATGACTTACTGTTAGTAGCTCAGCTTATTGGAGAGTATATTTAGTATATTGATGATATTGATGTAGTTAATATTTTAGTTTTTTACGTGGTGGTTTGGCTGCTGCAGCTACTTACTATTAAAATTCCTTCCCTTTATTACTGCTAACCCCACTTCCTCCCTTTGTTGCTGCTAATCCTACATAATGCACGGGCATAATATGACTTTGAGACCCCCCCCCACCTCCTACGCATTCCACAAGTAGTGACTAATCCCATACCTGCATTTTCCATAAATATGTAATGCAAGCGTAAATGGGGTTGTTGCTGGGCTCTGGCCCAATCACACGGCCCGGGGTATTGGGGGCGGAGCCCGGTATGGGGAGCATGTGGGAGGGGCCGCCGTTCACCTCGGCTCCAATGGGAAGCGAGGTGAATGGAGGTGGAGCCAGCAGGGCAGTATGGGAAGGCTGGATCTGACGATCGGGAAGGGGAGGAGTCAGGGTCACGTGGGGAAGAAGATATAGAGGGGAGCCCGGAAGGGATCGGGGTCAGTTGATGGAGTGAAGAAGCGGGATCACATTGGGTGGCCGCCGCGCCATCAGCCACGTGGCTGATGGGGCTTGTGCACACCATCGGTCAGCAGTGTGCGGAGCGGGGAGGAGCGGAGCGACTGACGCGAGAGGAGCATGCGTGGCATGCGAGAGGAGCGTGCGCGGCACGCGAAAGGAGAAGCTGGTCCCTTGTCAGGACTAGCGGGGTATGAGGATGAGTGGAGGAGCTGAGGAGGAAGCGCATGCGGGGCACGCGCGC
The DNA here is from genome assembly GCA_014621495.2 of Entosphenus tridentatus. NCBI lineage: Eukaryota > Metazoa > Chordata > Hyperoartia > Petromyzontiformes > Petromyzontidae > Entosphenus > Entosphenus tridentatus. The sequence continues at coordinate 13,087 of JAAXLI020001288.1, read as the reverse complement.
GCGAGACGACGCTGGTCCTTGGAGGAGACCAGCGGGGTGCGGAGAAGAACCTGAATAAAAGACAAGCGGAGACCAGCAGTGCCTGACGGAGTTTTTCATTACAAATATGCTAAATTCATCTGTTGATATTCAAATTGCTTTGTCAAGGCGCCCTTCCTCCTCTAACCCAGCTTAAATATACATTGCCAAGCTTGGTGGTGTTCATTCAGACGCTGTCTTTCCGACAGACCTGTTCATCACCTGAGGACGGCTGCTTGCATTGTGGCCGAAACGTCGTGAGAATTGTATTTTATTACGTCTTATTTTTATTATTTTATTATTTCCCTTCTTCGTGACTTTACCGAAAGAACCAAGAAGATGAACCGATATTATCTCGCCATCCATGAGCCCATGGGGGACCCCTATCATCCTGGTGATGAAGCCAGATGGTTAATTCCGGTTTTGCTTCAACTTTTGTTGACTGAATAAGGTCACAATGGCGGACGCTTATCAGCTACTTGACAATTCCTTGGACGCCTTAGCAGGAGCCAAATACTTTTCCATATGGGACCTATCATCGGGATATGGCAGGTACCACTGGATGAGGATTCAAAACATAAAACCGACTTTAGGACACCGCAGAGAATATATAATTTTAACTGTCTCCCCCATGGGATTACAAACGGCCCAAGCCACATTCCAACAGCTCTTGGAGCTGGTACTGACAGATTTCCAATGGATGTTTGCCTGATATTTTTAGATGACGTAGTTGTGTTCGGACAATCCTTCCAGGAAAACTTACACTAGTTGAGTATGGTTTTCTCATGTATCACGGAAGCACATTCAAAACTCAAGTCTTCTAAATGACACCTCGCACAGCCCTACATCAGATACTTATGGCACATAGCGCAACTGGGGTAGCTGCTGATCCCGAAAAGACACAGTGCACCACCATTGGCATACCCAGATTTTTCACTGCCCTTCACCCTGGACACGGATGCGAGCGATGTGGGGATTGGGGCCATCCTATCCCAGGTGCGGTCGGGCAGAGAGGTGGTTATAGCATATGGCAGCCAGGTACCCTCATCGGCCGAACAACATTACTGTATAACGAGGAGAGAACTCCTGCTCATTGTGCATTTTGTACAGCAATTTCGCCCATACCTAAATGGACGAAAATGTGTGGTGCGGACTGAACACGCAGCATTGCAATACTCATTACGTATATATCGATCAATCCTCTGGCCAAATGGCCAGGTGGATTGAGAGGCTGCAGCAATTCTCCTATGAGGTGGTCCATAGGAAGGGGTTGCGCCACACCAATGCAGATGTTTTATTGTGTCTGCCCGAGGCAGGTTCTTGTGCCTGTGCTAAGGGCTCGCCCAGGTGTAAACCACTCTCACCTGACATGATGTGCCTGTGCACATGCGGGAAGGCAAACCAGAGCCTCCCCTGACCGATCGTGATTTAGGACTGGGTCAAGAGGAATGGCGGCGATTATGATTGGAAGATCAGATGCTTGACCCCATTCACACCATTGCTAAGTCCAGCCCAGAACAGGACCAGCCTCCAACAGCTTCGACATTCGTAGACTACAAAGGGCTGTTGATGCGTTTGGAGATCGACACAGAGACCTTCTGTGTCGTCGTGCTGACTTCCATGCACAAAAAGTTCATAGTGGAGGTGCATGGCCGCCGCCTCCTGCATTTGGGGGAGTTGAAAACACTTTCTACTATAAACACGTATTATTTCTGGCCAGGCATGATGGCAGATATTTACGCATGGATGGCCTCAAGTGGTGGAAACTGCCAGCACACCCTGTCAAAGTCCCCCTAAGTCAATTGAGGTTTCGCAGGTCAATGAGTTGGTGGCCCTGGATATACTGGGACCCCTACCTCGTACCGACAAAGGTCAGAAATATCTGCAAGTAGGGGTCGAATATTTCACACAATGGCTGGTAGCACGGCCCCTGGCGGATCAAACCGCTCAGCTTTGTTCAAGGATATGTTATGGTGACTTAAAGCTTTCGTGACTGCAGGAATTCATATTCTTTATGTATTTCGGTTAAGTCGCGTAGATAGGTTCAAATTAATAAAAATAAACAAAAAACCACGACGTTTCCATTACAACAAAAGCGGTCATCATCAGGCGGTGATATCGACTGCTTGTATTGCGATCGAAACGTCGTATTTTTTTGTTTATTTTATTTTTATTAATTTGAAAATATCTACGTGACTTTACCGAAAGACCCAAAGGATAGGTTATGGACAAAGGTGCCCCTGAAAAACTTATAATGGACCACAGTAGACATTTTTCTTTGAAACTGATGCAGGAAATGTGCGACATCCTAGGCACTAAGAAAGTGCACACTTCTCTAGACCACCCACAAACTGATGGGATGGTGAATGACTAAATCACACCATCACTTCCATGCTACGTCAGGTGATCAATGAGATTCAGACAGACTGAAATTTACACATAGGCGGTGTTCTGGCGGCATGGTAGGGTGCCAGACCCTCCCATCGAGCACAAGCGTTTTGACCTCCCAGCGGGGACTGCAAAATGGCCATTTGCGGTATGACGGGTCATGCAGCAGTGGGAGACGGCAAGGGAAACGGCACAAATTGCGGCGGCTTCTGCCTGTTCCACGAATAAACGGGCTAGGCAAAAGGTTGTGATGCCCCTGCCTTTTAAAGTGGGAGATAGTGCGCGGCTACACTGCCTACAGATCCCCTTAGGGACATTGCTCAAACTGCACCGTACGTGGTAGGGCCCTGTAAAGGAGGTGGAAATTCTCAGGCCCAAATGTGTACGGGGTCCAATTGGGATGCCGGCGATGATATGTACACCCCGCCAGTCTAAAGCCGGACCGGTCGAAGCCTACTACGGATGCGCCACTAGACTTGGAAGAGCACCCACTACACTCATAAAAAACCGGATTACCGTGAACACCTACACTTGCCACGATGATCCAACCTCAAGAAGATCGCCTTCCCCAGGACCGCCTGTGACCAAGGAGGTGGAGCAGCATCCGACCGAGCCGCAGCTACATGGACCGGTTACCCGGGCATGGGCCCGTCGATGATTCCACGGTGATAGACAATCACGCAAGACCACGGGCCCACGGATAAAAATTACACTTATTAAAAAAAAATTACACTGTCATTATTTTGTGCCGGAGGTTGTTCACGTTTTACGCTTGGAAGGTCTCTTTGACCCCTAGTGTGCATCGTCTTGTCTTACAGTTATTCGTTTATTGCAGTGTTCTGTATACACATGCATTCCACACCAACACACGAAATTAATTGCCTGTTCATTGACCAACAAAAGTATTTTTTCTTCTGTCAAGGTTACCCCGAATCCATTGGATTTGCATGGTTTGTGTTAGTCGATGGTGACTTTTTCTTCAGGGGGGTTTGGGGGGGTGATGTAGTGCTAATTCTTACATGATCCGAGGGTAGAAATACTCACGTGAACCAAGATTACAGTGTCAGGATGACGTCACGAGGAAAAGGAGAGAGAAGACACGGCGAGATACAGAGAGAACGCACAGAGAGAGAGGTGGCGTCTCTGGGAGAGGCGGGGTGATCGGAGCGCTTCTGGGAGGGAACTCTCTACACATGCAAGGACACGGAGCTGCGGATGCCAAGACTTGCCCATCTGGAGGGAAGTAAAAACTTGGCAACAATATAATTCTGCTACTCACATGAATTGTTTAGAGTTGTGTATTCCACCACGAGACATAAATTACATTTATTTAGCAATTCAGGGAAATGTAAAATGTTAATAGTGTGATTGCTGCTACAAAAGAATACACCTTTACCTATTATCCCTTCCTTCAATTTTCCCCTCCGAATCACTACTAACAGCTGTGAATTCAAACAACAGTAATGCACGCTGTTGAAAAGACCTGGGATAAAGAAAACGGAGAGCTCTGGGTACAATCAATGTTGTCTTTGTCATGTATGAAGCATTCCTGTAGCATGATAGTGGTCCTTAAAATAAGTGTTGGCCAGGCAAGTGCTAATTTTTCTAATATTTTTTTTTCAAATATGATTTTGTAAATAAACAGAAATTATCATACAGCATTGCTTATACAAGTTACGCGTGTTTAATTAATTATAAAAAATGCAATGTAAAATGCTATATTGTACTGTATCTTAAAATTTCTAAGAATGTTTTTCCAAATATTATTGTGTAAATAAACAGAAATTCTCATACAGCATTGCTTATCCAATTACACGTGGTTTATTAATGATTAATAATGTAATGTAAAATGCCATATTGTACTGTATCTTAAAATTTGATTTTCAATCTTTTATCACACATTGTAATGTCTAATTAACGACGAATTTTGTTGGTTAATAAAAAAAATTGAAGCAATTTGAATTTACATTCTGCACTTGTCATCTGCTCTTTTATGTGCCTTCAAGATACTAGAACCAATCTTTTACATTTACAGCACTGTATGCTATAGACAAATTTTTTTTGTTCATTATTGCTTTTCAGAAATAACCTTCCATCACGTTTGAATTTGACGAAAGTTGAAAAAAAACACATAACCTAATTATACTTTTAGTCAAACCTTCATATGAATCACTGAATAGAAAGTATTGGATTAAAATGATAATGCTTATGGCAACCATGGTCTGGCAGATAATGGACTGCATACAACTGGCGGTATGGTGCCACGAATCATATATATCTTAATTGGAGAATTTTCAATTATGCTGCGACACAGAACCATATGCTTCGAAGCCAGTTCTTGGTTAATTTGCATGGCACAATTATTCCTCTGGAAATGCTTTTTATATGCATACGACTATGAATAAATGTTGTATACGTCTGAACAGGTTTTTTTTTCGTGCCATTGTACTTATAATGCTTGGAAGACTTTGACAGGTCTGGAATGTATGGACACTGTATCGGTGGAATCCAAACAAATTATAATAGCCGGGTAGACTACTGCATGCACCTGAATATGCAGTGGTTTGCATTATAGACTGTGGAGTTATATGGAGAGTGTGGTATGGGAATGTGTGAGACTGTGTTCTTGTCTTAACAGTAATTTTACATGAAGTTGGTTAAGGTTGGGATAGGCCATGGTTGAGCAAGTTCAAGGATTTACTAGGAAGAGGTCTCGAGTATTGTGAACTTGTGAAGTAAGCCAACATGGGATAAAAGGATGGATGCTGATGTCAGTGATATTCGATACCAGTTTTGTTAAACATGCACTTGAGAGCAACATACCCAAAGGCATTTACATGGTTGGTGGGATTAACCTGACAGTTACCAGACATATTGCCTAATGGAATTCTCAGGGTTGTTGTGGGTCAGTGAAAATGCGTAAAACTCTGTAGCTTCAACTAAGAACTAAAAATAAAATGAGATAAGACTGGAAAATATACAACTTAAGATGTGGATTGAGCCAGAACGAAGTAGTTTAGCATTTTAACACACGCTTCTTTCGGTAAAGTAACGTAGATATAAAATAAAATAAATCACAACGTTTCGATTGGAACGCAAGCAATCATCAGATGGAAAAACCACAGCAAGAAACATTTTTTTTGCTGAAGTGGGAGAGACAGCTGCCGTGGCAAGAGGTTATATAGGTAAGAAAGGGGGGAGGGGCAAGGGGGGAGAGAGAGGGGGGCAGGGGGAGGGAAGCGCTGCGTGAACGCTAAGATAGGGGACGTGAAGCTGGGGGGGGGGGGGGGGAGGGGGGGGGGGGAGGAGGGGAACCCCGAGAGCTGCGGAGGCGCGGGGGGCTTAACTCGGAAAAAAAAGACTAATACCCGGCAGATATGATAGACAACAACCATAAAAACAGTTAGGGTTTTACCTGGTTAATAACATCCTTCCAATGATTGCTCAATTTGTATCCATCTTCTCGGTTGAACTTATGTCTATGTTTATATATCTAGATGGTTTCATGAACAAACCTTTGATAGTAGCCCGAAGGTTTGCAGAGTACCTTGGTCTAGCAAAAAAACTATATCATGCAAGCCCACAGCATTAGAACAATGGTCAGCAATGGCAGAGGTATTTGTTCTGCCGTGTTTTAGATCTGCCTTCTGTTCGCGTACATGGTCCGAGACATGTCGTTTCGTGTCCCCAATGTAACTGCTGCTGTAGGTACAACTCAGTTTGTAAACTCCGGGATATTGCATGTCAGGAATGGCATCCTTCACAGATGGGATTAGATCACGGATTTCATGTACTGTATTGAATCGGACTTGGATCTTGTGTTTGTTTATGATTTTGGAAATCTTTTTGGTAACACCTGCTATGTATGGTAACATGATGGTTTTGATCGGCTTCTCAGGGGGTCGTTTCTCCATGGTTGGAGAAACAGCTTTGCGAATAATGCAGTCCGGGTACCCATTCATCTTGAGGGCCTGGTGTACGTGTTCCAGTTTACTGGCTAGGTAGTGTTGGTCGGAAATGCAGTGGGCTCTATGGTGTAGTGTTTTGATGAGGGAATTCTTCTGTGCCGGATGGTGGTGGGAATCAGGTTTCAGATAGGAATCTGTGTGGGTGACTATCCTGTAGACAGAGTGTCCCAACGAGCCGTCAGGTCTCTTCTATTACAAAACATCCAGGAAAGGTAGCTTACCATCCTTCTCCACTTCCATGGTGAATTTGATGGATGGGTGTATGGAATTGATGTGGTTGAGAAATAGGTTCAAAGCTGGCAGGCCATGTGGCCAAATGACGAACGTGTCATCTACATATCTCTTCCACAAGGAAGGACGTAGGGTGGATGTCTGGATGGCATCTGTTTCAAATTTCTCCAAGAAAACATTCGCTATCACTGGTGATAAGGGGGAACCCATGGGGGTACCTTCATTTGTTTGTAGAAAGTACCATTCCAGGTAAAGTAAGTGTTGGTAAGGCAGTGCCTAACCAGAATAGGTACATCTGGATTCAGTCAATGTTGGACTAAGTCTTCAATTATTCTAAGGTGTCAGGTACAGGAACCTTGGTGAACAGAAGAACTACATCAAAGCTGACGAGAAAATCATCTGGGGACAGTGAAATGCCCTTGATTAGAGAGACCAAGTGAGCTGAGTTACGTACTGCTGAGGTAGTCTTGCCCGTGAATGGGAGCAAGGTGTCAGATAGAAAACGGGCCAGTTTGTAGGTAGGTGAGTTTATAGGAAAGCCACCTACACAGATTCCTATCTGAAACCTGATTCCCACCACAATCCGGCACAGAAAAATTCCCTCATCAAAACACTACACCATAGGGCCCACTGCATTTCCGACCAACACTACCTAGCCAGTAAACTGGAACACGTACACCAGGCCCTCAAGATGAATGGGTACCCGGACTGCATTATTCGCAAAGCTGTTTCTCCAACCATGGAGAAACAACCCCCTGAGAAGCCGATCAAAACCATCATGTTACCATACACAGCAGGTGTTACCAAAATGATTTCCAAAATCTTAAACAAACACAAGATCCATGTCCGATTCAATACAATACACAAAATCCGTGATCTAATCCCATCTGTGATGGATGTCATTCCTGACATGCAATATCCTGGAGTTTACAAACTTAGTTGTACCTGCGGCAGCAGTTACATTGGGGAAACGAAACGACATGTCTTGGACCGTGTCCGCGAACACAAGGCAGATCGGAAACACGGCAGAACCGATACCTCTGCCGTTGCTGACCATTGTTATAACGGTGTGGGCTCGCATGATATTGTTTTTTTCTGAGACAAAGGTATTCTGCAAACCTTCGGGCTACTGTCAAAAATTTGTTCATGAAGCCATCCAAATATATGAACATAGACATAACTTAAACCGAGAAGATGGATACAAATTGAGCAATCACTGAAAGGATCTTATTAACCAGGTAAAACCCTAACGGCTGTATGGTTGTCGTCTATCATATCGGCCGGGTATTAGTATTTTTTTCCGAGTTAACTCCCCCCCCCCCCACCGCATCTTCAGCTCTCTCAGCCTTCCACTCCAACACCCCCCCAACCCCCCCCCCCCCCTAAAGCAATCAACCAGCGCCCCCCCCCTCCACTCTTTCTCCCCCCTTGCCCCTCCCCCCTTTCTTACCTATATAACCTCTTGCCACGGCAGCTCTCTCTCCCACTTCAACAAAAAAAATATTGCTGTGGTTTTCCCACCTGATGATGATTGCTTGTGTTGCAATCGAAACGTCGTGATTTATTTTATTTTATACCTACGTGACTTTACCGAAAGAACCAAGGCGTATGGATTCCTGCAGTCACGAAAGCTTCAAATCACAAAAGACAGTCTACACTATATATGCTCGATTAAGGTTTATGAGATAGACGTTAAGTTGTTTTTTCGCAGATATGATTGTTTCTAGATCACGAGTTCTCAGGTTCTAATTCATTCTCATTATGCTCATTCGCATGGATGTGAATGGAACCTTGATGTTAGATGAGGTCACTATTTTTCCATATTTGTATATATTAAAATTAAATGACGTATATTAATATATTTTTAAAATGTACATGTTAGCTATGTGGATATTTGCAGACTTGCCGTATATTTTGCTGTTTCCGATATTGTGTTCTCAGAGTTTGTGTAAGATTAATTATTTTGAATCGATATTTAATTACTATAAAAACCGTAGATTAAAGGTATGGCATAAAAACTCCAAACCTAGGTGTGCAGAAAGTTGTAAAACTAAATAGTATTTGCTTTAACACGTAGGCTTTCGCGACCAATATCATCCATAATATAGGTTTTTTGGGGTTAAATCGCGTAAATATAAATGTCGTTAAACCCGCCACCACTCGACAGAGCCAATTATTAAGGTTTGTCATGTAAACAGAACATGGCAATTCGTTACTAGTACAGCACACCGGTGTGTTGGAGAGTACGACGTTTAGCCAATAATTACAACTAGCATAATCAGGTAACAGCCAGATTTGTGGAGAAAATCCTCCTATTTTGTTCCTTAAATAGAGGGATAGATGTGATGGCGTCCCTTGTGAGCCCTTATTGTGTGAAGGCCAGAAGGGGGGAGGGGGGTTAATGTGTTCATATACATTATAATGAGTATCCATTACCGGTTGGGTTATTCATATGGTAATCAACGTACATTATGCATGCACATTATGCATGCACATTGTTCTTGTCCATCCTGTAGTTTGTGTGCACGAAAGTAGCAGTACTTGTTATTGTCTGCTCACAGGTAATCCCCATCGACGTATGGTGACCTGTATAGGCATGCTTTCAGCGAATCATCAAGCGAATCATCAAGCGAATCATCAAGCGAATCATCAAGTAATACACTGTTTAACTGCATTATGTGGTTACTAATGTCACTGCTCCCTCTTAATACAGCTTCGTGAAATGGAATATATTCAACAAAGCATTCACATTATGGGGTCCCCTTTTTATGAAAAAGAGAATACCAATTATGAGAAAATGTGTTCGAATGGTTTGAGCTGCTAAAATGTTAACGTAGATTAATTAATATATTGAGAATTAATAATTTTTCGTATGTTGACACACGTATTTACTGTTCTTTTCTTAAATGTTCCTAAATAAATGTTTGTCCGCATGACATGAAAACATATATGTTGATTCTAGTCAAAGATATGTCTTACATCTAAAATCTAAATTCTGAGCTGATACCAATCATATGGAGACATTTCCACAATGTATTATTCCGTCAACTACCATTATTGCATTTAATGGACAATACAATCATTCATAAAGAACGCATTCCAAAACTATGTTTTGTGTGTAGTTTATAGCCATTCTCACCATTTGTGTAATACGATAAAATGTTAGAGATTAAATCAGCAGATGGCAGCAGATAACTTCCTCTGCATTCCATTCTAATCATAAAAATGTGTAGCATTAAATATTCGACCTTTACTTTCCTATGTTTTGGACAACAATGGAATGTGATCATGAAGTTTGAGTAAAGAGTGCAATAAAAATACAAAGTGGTATATACATTTCGTGTAAAAAAATTGTTTCCAATTATATAGGCTCTGGCACTCAGTCCATTTTTAAACAAAACCGTGTGTCATTAATGAAATGGATAAAAAATATATATTTACCGATTACCATTTACGTCAAAGGCTGAAAAAAGACGAGTGAGACAAAAAAAAGTTGGCAGTGACTGGAATGTATCTATTTCCTCAGCAACAACACGTGTGTGCATTCTACTAAAAAAAAGTCGAGTGGAAACAGAATCAGAATCGTTATTTAAACTGGAGGAATGACGATGAGCTATGAAGCTCTTTTTTCACGGATTTCCAGTATGAGCGGGCCAGCAAGTTACAACAGCAAGCCACTAAATATGAATACGTTTACTCTTTGGTTCTTTCTGTAAAGTCACGTAGAAAGAAAATAAATTAAATAGAATACGACGTTTCGATTGCAACACAAGCAGTCGTCATCAGGTAGAACTAAATTTAAGAGAGAGACAAAAGACAGACATGGAGACACACAGACAGACACATAAGCAGAGAGAGACAACACAGATACACACAGAGAGTGACACAACATAGACACACAGAGACCCAATGCCTCTGTCGTGGCCCTAAAGCAGAGAGAGAGGTGGGTCTGCTGCTGGAGCAGAGGAATTAGCATATCAATTAGAGAGCTGTGTTGAAATCCACCTCGCGGCGGAAGAGGGAGAGAAAGACCCAGAAAGTCTGGTATTGAGAGAACAAACTTAGCAAATTTTTGAAAATGTAATGCAATGCAACGCAAAGAGTCGACTAACACACAGTTAACGCATAGCCTGGTTGATTACATTAACAGGTCCCTGTGGGGTGGGCTGGTAGGAACGAACAAATGAATGGGGGGGGGGTAGGTAGTGTATTTTTATGTAAAAACTTAAAATTTAAATGTTTCTATTTAAAAACATGAGGGAATGTAACATTGTTAAACATTAACTCCCTTTCACACACGCGGGGTACGATGCAAAGAGAGAGTTAGAGGCCTAGTTCTAGGCTTTAGGCCTATCTGTAGGCTTTAGGCCGCTGTGAGTTAATTTTTAATTTAAATGTTTTAATTATTTATGTAAAAGCTTAAAATTTAAATGTTTCTATTTAAAAACATGAGGGAATGTAACATTGTTAAACATTAACTCCCTTTCACACACGCGGGAGTACAATACGAAGGGAGAGTTAGAGGCCTAGTTCTAGGCTTTAGGCCTAGCTGTAGGCTCTAGGCCGCTGTGAGTTAATTTTTAATTTAAATGTTTTAATTATTTATGTAAAAGCTTAAAATTTAAATGTTTCTATTTAAAAACACGAGGGAATGTAACATTGTTAAACATTAACTCCCTTTCACACACGCGGGAGTATGATATGAAGGGAGAGTTAGAGGCCTAGTTCTAGGCTTTAGGCCTAGCTGTAGGCTTTAGGCCGCTGTGAGTTAATTTTTAATTTAAATGTTTTAATTATTTATGTAAAAGCTTAAGATTTAAATGTTTCTATTTAAAAACATGAGGGAATGTAACATTGTTAAACATTAACTCCCTTCCACACACGCGGGGGTACGATACGAAGGGAGAGTTTGAGGCGTTGTTCGAGGCTTTAGGCCTAGCTGTAGGCTTTAGGCCGCTGCGAGTTTTAATTAAAAGCTATCGCAGGGAATTATAAGGGAATGTACAAGTAGCCAGAAAAGCGTCACAGACTCTAAAGGTTTTTGTAGGGTCATGCCAAATGGTTGCAGTAGGGGGCGATGTTGCTACACGGATGGACAGATGGACGGACGGACGATATAATCTATTGTAGGCTGGTTCACTTCGTTCCTACCAGTATAATTTATCTGCTCCAAGAGACGCACCTCTCTCTCTGCCCCACCCCCCTCTCTCTCTATTTAAGGACACGACACAGAGGCATTTGGTCTCTGTGTGTCTATGTTGTGTGTCTCTCTCTCTGTGTGTTTCTGAGTTGTCTCTCTCTGCTTGTGTTTATGTCTGTGTGTCTCCATGTCTGTGTTTTGTCTCTCTCTCAAATTGAGTTCTACCTGATCACGACTGCTTGTGTTGCAATCGAAACGTCGTATTCTATTTAATTTATTTTCTTTCTACGTGACTTTACCGAAAGAACCAAAGAGTAATTCCCGCAGTCACGAAAGCTTAAAATCAAGTATGAATACGTTTATTATATAAAAGTCCGATTTATCAAAATGGGGCAAGGCAGCGAAAACAACAACAAAACAGTCACAGACCACACCAATATAACACCACACAGTAGTCCCTCAATAAAATGGCACATCAATATTGAGCTATCAATATTACACGGGATATGATCAAAAACACATTTATTCAGCCAAAGTTTGCCTCGAGATTGGTGATTAATGACCTATTATTGTACGGGAAATGTTCTTGCATAGAGTTGTTCAGATCAACACAAACCTCTTATTGAAAAGATCCTCTGATGTTTCTTTTTCCATTGCATCCTTGAAAGGGGGGGGGGGGGAATAATGAATTTGCAGTCGTGTAGCAATGAGGCCCTGTTGCCCATGAACTTCGACACCAGCGTGCTCTTTATGAGTCAGACCGCCTCGCTGGTGCCGTGTTTTCAGACTGCGACTGTTTTGTAAGCAGCAGAAATTACTCCTTCCCTGCTCTGGCAAACACAGTACGATGAAACTGCCAATCACCCTTCACCTGACAGCAATGAAAAAAAAGACATCTGCTGGGTGAAACACTGAATAATTTGCTTTGCATATTCGTGATTTGAATGTTGAAAACTTTCAGTATCTGAATTTTCGATGAGTGACATGGTCAGAGAATGGCAGTCCCACTATTCTTATCAGAAGACAAGTTTATTACCCAGGTAAATTACCCATTGAGCAATACAGCTCTTTTTCAAATTTAGTATTACGCGATACAGGAAATTGACAAGTGAACATGACATGTATTGTGCACTATCATTAAACACTTATATTAACTGTATGGAAGAATAACCCAAAGAACATCTTCCTAACCCTAACCCTAAACCTAACCCTAACCCTAACCCCTAACCCCTAACCCCTAACCCTAACCCTAACCCTTACCCTAAACCTAACCCTAACCCTAACCCTAACCCCTAACCCCTAACCCTAACCCTAACCCTAACCCTAACCATAACCCTAACCC
>JAAXLI020001287.1:101909-131232 GCA_014621495.2 Entosphenus tridentatus | reverse complement strand
TGCATAAATGAGGAGGCAATTGCGAGACTGCCTCAAGTTGAAATAAATCAGTCCCTGGCGGTTCTACCATCCATTGAGGAAACCAGCAAAGCCATAACACTCCTCTCATCAGGCAAAGCTCCAGGGTCCGATGCCATTCCAGCAGAAATCTACAAGGCTGGAGGGCCTCGCTTAGTCGAGAAACTGACCGACCTCTTCCAGTCTCTGTGGAAATTAGAAGCCGTTCCCAAGGAGTTCAAGGATACTACTATAATCAATCTATATAAAAGGAAAGGCAATCGGCAGTACTGTGACAACCATAGAGGCATCTACATCTTGGCAAGAATCCTTCTGAACCGCCTAATTGTCCACCTAGACCAGGGTCTGCTACCTGAGAGTCAGTGTGGTTTCAGAAAAGATCGCGGAACCACTGACATGGTATTTACTGCCCGGCAGTTACAGGAGAAATGCCAAGAACAAAATGTTGATCTATATATGGCTTTCGTTGATCTAACAAAAGCATTCGACACAGTCAGCCGGGAGGGCCTATGGAAAATCATGGCCAAGTATGGGTGTCCAGACAAGTTCATTGGCATCGTGCGCAATCTCCATGATGGCATGATGGCCAGCGCCAGAGACCAGCAAGAACTCTCTGATCCGTTCCCAATCACAAACGGGGTGAAGCAAGGCTGCGTTTTAGCGCCAACGCTCTTCAGCATGGTGTTTTCTGCTATGCTGCAAGACTCATTCCAGAATCACAACACTGGGATTAACTTCATCTACCGTTTTGACGCTGGGCTATTCAATCTGCGGAGGATGCAAGCCAAGACTAGAGTGGAGGAAGTCACTGTTCGAGAACTTTTGTTTGCTGATGACTGTGCTCTGGCTGCTGGCTCAAATAAAGATCTACAGGACAGTATGGACCACCTTTCCTCAGCTTGCAACAACTTCGGCCTAACAATCAGCACAAGGAAGACTGAAGTCCTATACCAACCTGCTCCTGGGAAACCCTACACTGAGCCAACCATCTTTGTGAATGGGCAAAAGCTTTCAGCCGTTGACAAGTTTATTTACCTTGGTAGTACACTGTCTCGCGCTGTGCACATAGATGATGAAGTTAACATCAGGATTGTCAAGGCTAGTGCAGCCTTTGGACGTCTACGTGACTCGGTATGGGAAAGGACTGGCATCAAGCAGGAGACAAAACTGAAGGTCTACCGGGCTGTTGTCTTACCAACTCTTCTGTATGGGTGCGAAGCCTGGACAGTTTACCAGCGCCATGCCAAGAAATTGAATCATCTCCACTTGAGCTGTCTGAGGAAACTGCTGAGGATCAAGTGGCAAGACAGAATCCCTGACACGGAAGTCCTCAGCAAGGCAAATATCCCCAGCATCTACACCTTGCTTGCAAAGGAACAGCTTAGATGGACTGGCCACGTGACCAGAATGCCCTACACGAGACTTCCAAAACAAGTCTTCTTTGGCGAGCTGAAGAATGGCAAGCGAGCACAAGGTGGCCCCAAAAAGCGCTACAAGGACACCCTTAAAGCTTCCTTGAAGAGCTTTGGATTTGACCTGAAAAGCTGGGAATCCCTAGCACAGGACCGACCTGCCTGGAGAAGAAAAGTACAGGACGGTGCAGTCCTCTGTGAGAGTAGGAGAAGCTCCTGTGTTATCTTGAAGAGGCAGCAGCGCAAATCTACCAAGGAAGGACGTGTGCTGCACCTCAGAGCTCTACATCCTCCCTGACCTGTCCAGTGTGCCACAGAGAATTCCGGGCTCGGATTGGCCTCTTCAGCCATCTGCGCACTCATCAAAACCCAACAAAATGACAAACGTGCCATGGTCATCATCAACTTTGATGGACGAACAAGAATTCACGGGGGCCGCAATGCAATTCGGCCTGGGGGGTCGGCCAATCTCCTGGCACTGGGAAACCGTGGGACATCCCCGCTAGGGGCCCCTCGGGTAAAACCCCATGGTACCAGGTGACCCCCCCCCCCACGAGACCCTACATGGGTGCATGTGTGTATTTAGTGTGGGTGTGCGTGCGTTTGTGTTAAGGGGTTGCTACCTGGCTTCCTGTAGGGTGGTATTCAGCCGTAATTTGATACCTGCTACGGTGTAAAAACTTCAACTCAAATGAAACCAAGGTGGCCAGGCATAATTCTGGTCACAGCACCCATCACGTAGTGTAACAGCTTTAATACAGTCTCACTAAAATCATTGCAAAACGGGGAACAATTATGAGTTTGTGGGTGGAGGGTGGGGGTAGTAGGGGAGCGGTAGTGCTGCGGTTAACGCGCTCTGCTACGAATCCAGCCACTCGAGTTCGATTTACATTCACAGCCAACACCAGTGACGATTATCTGAATCGGTCCTGGGCCTCCCCTAGGTCGACTCTGCCTCAAATGAGTGCCTGGTGCGATGTGTAAACATCGCCGCTGGGGAGACCGGGCGGCTGGGCGTGGTGATGACTACCAATCCCCTCGTGTGTGGAGAGGAGGAGTTGTGGACCTCTAAGAGATGTTCCCACTGAGCTACATGATCATCATTATTTCTACTCGTAAGGCATCGCAGAGTTGTACTCTATTTCACCAAGTGAAAGACCGGCTCAGAGTATTGAGGAGGAACCACAGACGAGTGGGAAGGCAGCAGCCAAGCAGAGAATCAGCACCAAATTTACCCCCCAGAAATTCCTTGGCAAAAGCACACTTTCTGGATTCAACGTAAATGTTGAGGTAACAAACATTTTAATAATATTAAATGAAGGGCAAAGGAATGATAAATAAATAAATCATTCTTAAGGAATTAAGCACAAATTTCTCGTAGGAAGATGATAAATTCGATATCATGAAAAATAAGCATACACTTTACCCTTTCTAGCAAAAAACACGAAATTGAAAAATGTATTCCTTGCAAGAGGTTTCTAATTGATGTTTGAACATTTTAACATCTGTTTTATTGCCAGAAAGGGTAAAACCTATTTTTTTACGTTTTCATACTTTAATACTGATATAAAGGTCCAACGATATCACGAGTGGGTTTGGAGGTGCCAATTTTTAAAGTAAGCAATCAACATATTTTAAATGAGGAGTTTGTAGCAAAGGTGTGGTGAACTCGCGATAACGAATCACCAGCCCTGCCAGAAGAATGGGGCATTGTCAACAAAACCAAAACCTGAAGCAGCTACCTGGTTCAGGAAGAAACACTCACCCTGAGAGTGCCCCATCTCAGTCAAGCAACGGAGCTAATTTCTCTGCACGTCTCAAGTGTTGAGCCACGATGGCCAGCATTGGACACAGACGTTGATGGCTTTTCATCCAGCAACTAGAGAACACGGACGTAGGCATTGTTTTTACTTATAAAGAAAACAATGAATACTTACATATGTTTAAGAACGCCCATGTTTAAAAACAAAGATACTCTTCAAAATAACAATTATGAGGGCACGTTTTTTCAAGTTAAAATTTTGTCAATGATTTCCATGTTGTCTGGGATACTGTCTCGGTATCGAACAAAGCTATTATTTTAAAAAAAAAACTCATGACAAGCAACTGATCTCCGAGAGGAAAATTATTGCAATTTAAAAGCAGCGCTTGAGCTAGACCACCCAGATTTTATGGCCTTCCAAAAATCCACAAAGTAGGTACCCCGCTCCGTCCTATCGTCTCCACGATTAACTTACCCACCAACAAACTGGCCAGATTTCTGTCTGAGACTCTGCTACCATTCACGGGCAAGTCCACTTCAGCTGTACTTAACTCAGCTCACTTGGTTTCTCTAATCAAGGACATCTCACTGTCTCCGGATGATTTGCTTGTCAGTTTCGATGTAGTCTCTCTGTTTACCAATGTACCTGTACTTGACACCATTGCAATCATTGAACACTTGGTCCAACAAGGACTCAATCCAGATGTACCAACTTTGGAAAGGCACTGACTTACCAACACTTACTTCACCTGGAATGTTACATTCTACAAACAAAATGAGGGTACCCCAATGGGTTCTCCCTATTCACCAGTGATAGCGAATGTTTTCATGGATACATTTGAGACAGATGCCATCCAGACATCCACCCTACGTCCTTCCTCGTGGAAAAGATACGTAGATGACACGTTCGTCATCTGGCCACATGGCCTGCCAGCACTGAACCAATTTCTCAACCACATTAATTCCATACACCCGTCTATCAAATTCACTATGGAAGTGAAAAAGGATGGCAAGCTACCATTCCTGGATGTTTTGATTGAGAAAAGGCCTGATGGCGTCGGCGGCCCTGACCTCGGCCCCGCTCGAGCAGGCCACTGGGCAGAGGCGGCCGTCAACTCCCGCGGCTCCTTGTCGTCAGGAACGTAGAGCGCCTTTTTGGGATCCCATCCCATAGCACCGCCTTCGACGCTGGGACCCCCCGTCCACGCTGACACGTGTTTCCAGCGTCGAAGGTTAAATTGAGCGTCCAAGCATTTAGCTGCAGCCCAGGATGTCAATTTGTCATGGCTACACACCGGCATGGGAATCCCCAAGTCCCTAGATAGTTCGAGCATTTTGCCCAACACAAGGGGTTCCAACAGATCCGGCTCCGTATCGGGGTATGCAGCCATCGCTAGTTCCAGAACAGCGCCCCTAAATGCCACCGGTGATTCCTCAGGCGCCCGCTGGCGCTGTACAAATCTCCGATGGGCATCGTCCGGAGGCTCGTACGCATCCGCCATCTCCTCGAAGACCCCCTGTAGCATCTTCTTCTTGTCAGCCTTTATGGAGCGGAAGAACCTGACGGATTCATCGTCGAGGAGTGTTGGTAAAACTTCCAGGGCCTCCACGTCCGTCCATTTCGCAGATCGTACAGCCGCAGTAAAGCGGCAGGCGAAGGCGCTCCAATCGCTGCCGATGGAGAACTCCTTGACAGTTGTCAAATGATGGCTGCGGGTCCTCACTCCGCCGCTCTCCTTTAATGGTGTCTCGTCCAGAGGTGACAAGATGGCGTCGGTCCGCAACGTGTTCAAGATGGCGGCTTCCCGCGGTGGAGAGCGCAAAATGGCGGCTTCACGCCGTTCCTCCGCGTCCACACACAAAATGGCGTCTTCTTGCCGCGTGGCGGAGAGGGCTGCAGGCTTCGACCCGCTGTTCCGAAGTCGTCGCCGGCGTTACCAGGTCGCACAACCACGCCAACATCGTTCTCAGTGCCTCCAGTTGGCCCGCCACCTGTCGCCATCTGTCGTCAGTGTCCACCCGCGCCGGTGGGCCCGCCGAAGCAGCAACGTCCTGTACGCCTGGGCCGTCGCTTGTTCCTGCGTCGCTTCCCCCCTCCATCATCGGTAGCGCCAACGCTGTAGGGAGATTGTCGTCAGAAGATGCCGCCGAAGATGTAGCAGGAACGTTCTTTTTCTTTCTGAGCCGTTTTGACATGCCGTTTCACTTCCCACACCAGTGAAATAAAGGACTCTCTCGCAGTGTCGATCTCCGTTGTCCTTTATTGGGTTCTAGAATTTCCCTCATACGGCGTCCGCGCTCAGGCTCGATACCGCGTCTCCTCGTACAGGTTCGCGTCTCCTCGGACGCTCACTCCGCAACCCCTCTGCTGCTCCCGTCGCCAGTCTCACTGCTGCTCCTTCGCGTGGCAGCCTCCCCGGCTGCTCCGCTCCGCAGCCAGTCTCCCGCAGCTCCGCGTGGCGCTCGTGCCACGCTCTGCCCTACGTGACCTCCTCCTCCTTCACTCTCTCTCTCTGCCCTACGTAGCCTCTTAGTCGTTACTCTCTCTGCCCAGCGTGGCCTCCTCCTTGTTCACTCTGTCACAACTCCCGATCCCCTTCCGGTTTCCTCCTTAAATCCTCTCCCCCACGTGACCATAACTCCTCCCTCTCCCACGTGACCCAGACTCCGCCCCCCCCTTCATTCCTTGCTCGCATTACACATCGTTAAGCCGTTACATGCCTTAACATCGAAGGGGGTGAAATTTCACTGGGGGCCGGAAGAGGAGGCCGCCTTTAACTCTCTTCGTGATGCCTTGGTGGGGGCCCCGCCGTTGAGTTACCCCTATTTTTCTCTACCTTTCGTGCTCGACACTGACGCAAGCAACACAGGGATTGGGGGCGTGCTTTCCCAGGTTGTTGGTGGCGTGGAGCGCGTTGTGGCCGAGCAAAAAGATACTGCGTCACCCGCCGTGAACTGTTGGCTATTGTTTTCTTTATTCAACAGTACCGGCCATATCTTTACGGCCGGCATTTCACCGTCCGTACAGATCATGCGGCATTGCAGTATGCCCTGCGTATTCAACAGCCATCGGGGCAGTTGTCCCGATGGCTGGAGATCATTCAGGATTTCGATTTCGAAACAACATATCGCAAGGGGATTCGCCACACTAATGCCGATGCCCTGTCGCGCCTGCCGGCCACTTCGGATTGCACTTGTTTCTTGGGCTCGGGGCATTACAAATTGGCGAGCGACGGCCAGGATCGGGTCCTTGCGGCCACCGTTGAGGCTCCTTCGGGCGTTGGCCCTATTGATATGGGAGGGAAGGATTCCCTACTGGGCGTGTCAGGTGCAGAGTGGGGACGCCTCCAAATGGAGGATACTTCCCTCCTGGCGCTATGGCGTCGCGCGGAAGGATCCGGTCAGGGGAAGTCGGGCGTTGACTCATGGGGGTTATGCCAGGGCCTCCTCATGCATTGGGACGGGACGATCCGCCACCACAGGCTGGTGGTGCCTTCCACGTTGAGGGGTAGGGCTGTATGGGCTGCTCATGAGCGGCTCCTGCACCTGGGCACCCACAAAACCCTTGCCATGCTCCAGCTTAATTTCTTTTGGCCGGGCATGGCAAGGGATGTGGACGATCTCTTGCAGTCTTGTACCCAGTGTGCTCAACGGAAGCCGCCAGCAAGGGGAGCCAGCCCACCGCTCCAGTCTATTTCGGTCTCCCGGGTTAATGAGCTGGTCGCTCTTGATATTTTGGGGCCGTTTCCCTCCACGCCTAGGGTAATAAGTACCTACTGGTTGGCGTGGAATATTTCACGCGATGGCCTATGGCTTGGGCCCTCGCCAACCAGTCGGCAGCAGCCGTTGCGGAGGCTTTTGTCCAGGGCTATGTCCTCGACAAGGGCGCTCCGGAACGGTTGTTGACCAATCAGGGAAAGAACTTCACTAGTTCCTTTTTACACGAGGTATGTGAGCTTCTCGATACGAAGAAAATTCGTACTTCCCCTTACCACCCACAAACGGATGGGATGGTAGAACGCCTGCATAGGACTATTACGTCCATGCTATCACACCAGGTATCTGAGTCCCAAACTGATTGGGACCTTCAGATCCCGGGAGTTCTGGCAGCTTACAGGATGGCTCCTCACGTGGCGACCGGATTCTCGCCACTTTTTTTTATGTATGGCCGCGAAGTTGACCCGCCTGTCGCGGCCCAGCTGAGAATTTCCACTCCACACGCTAAGTCCAAATTGGCTGACCATGTTAAATTTAATATCCTCAAGTTGGCTGAGGCGCGGGAGGCGGCTATTCAAAATTCTGACTCTTGCCAGAAGGCGAATGAAAGGTTGCGATTGCGCCGGTCACACACGCACGAATGGCACCCGGGCGACAGAGCATGGCTACACTGTCCCCAGGTGCCATTGGCTACCTCGTCTAAACTGTTGTGACCATGGAGAGGCCCCGTGGAAATTGTGCAGGTTGTGCGACCCCAATGTGTTCGCATTAAATGGGGGAAGCGTCGGTGGATCGTCCACCCTTCACGGTTGAAGCCGTTCTTTGCGCCACATGCTTCCTCTCACAACTACGGCCGAACATGTGGGGGGTCCACTGACTCCTGGAGGGCGGGTTCACCACCAGCCTCTGATCCGCTGCTAACTGTTCCGCCTTCAGGGGTCCAAGGATTAACGCCCTCTCGGCCGCCAGCCTCCCCTGAGGGGGTCGGCGCAGGCTCGTCCGAGAAGCCGGAGGGCTGTGCGCCTGAACTGTCAACACCCGCCGCCAGCCCGACCAGATCGGGCCCTTGTGACGGTTGTTGTGAATTGCTTCCCGCACGTGTTCTGCTGCCTTGGGGCTCACTCACCGGTTTTTTTTGGGGGGGGGGAATCACACTCTGTACATATGTTGCATGTTGGGGCTGGGGTATTTATAGGGGACCGTCGGTTGTTTGTTACTCTTGTTATTGTTACGGGGCACACGCATGTTGACTGTGTTAAGTCTTTATTGTTGGTTTTTGAGGGGTTTTGTTGCAGCCGGGACGGCTGCGGGCCGTACAGGGGGGCGGTGATGTAGGGGTTATTATGGGGAGAAGGGCGGACAGAAAACACAGGGTGTCTGCACCCACACACGGGTGTCTACATCCACGTCCACATCCGTTAACCACTAGGGAGCTATGGGGGCTCTGTGATCCCCCATAACCCCGCCCCTCGGAGGGAATTCCTATACAAGGTGGGGAGCCAGAGAGCTCGGGGCCAGTGTGGAAGAAGCTTACCAGTGAAGTCTGAAGACCGGCAGAATAGGCCCTGGGACTTCCCTGTCTCGCTGCCCTTGTCAGGGCCGAGCTGGGCAAGCCAGCGGCGCGGCCCCAAGAGCTTCCGGACCTCTGCTCTTGTAAGAGCAAGGCCGGCTTAGCTGGGTGCCGGGATCCGTGCTTTACCAGGGCCGGATCAGACAGCCTCCTGTAGCACTATTAGAGGAGGACTGGGAACAGGACAGGGGAATTAGTGCTAGGGGTGTTTTCCCATCTAGTACAGGTGAAGGGGCCATTACCCCTTCAAGTATTGTGCTGTCCTTGAGTTTAATAAAAGAGTGTGCCTCGACTCCGTCGTCAGCCTCCCTGGAACTCACTACACTACTATAGAGTCAGTAGATAGTACTGTAGGGCCAGTAGATACTACTATGGTCAGTCGTTACTACAGTCAGTAAATACTACTAAACAGTCAGTAGCTACTACTGGCTCAGTAGATAATATTGTACAGTCAGTAAATACAACTAGAAAGTCAATAGATACTACTTACTCTGTTTTATCTAGGGTGTGTAGGTATATATACCTGTGTGAGGGTTGACAATTTTCGGAAACCTTTTAGATCAACTATTTACACCCCACTTTCTATAACTGTTTGGACTTGTGCAAGCCTCTTATCATTTTGTTGGTGGAAAAATGGACAAATGGCCCACCGGGCTTTCACAATAGCTTAGTATCTGTGTATGTATATGTAAGGTTTTTAAGATACATTTTTAAATATATTTTTCACCCGGGCAATGCTGGGTACTTTCAGCTAATTCTTTTATATATAAAAGTCTCCGCGCGTTTGCGAGGGATTTGGCTCTCGAACGGCGGGGTTTAAATCCTAAGCCCCGTGGTGGGAATAGGCTATTCCTTTTTCTCGTCCGTCACCTTTAAATTATTTAAATTAGCGTTTTTTAGTGGAATTATGCTATATTTATTTATTGCGCGACATCGACCGTACCAACTCACGCCATTTGCGTGGGGAAGGGGGGCGGACCCTGCCAAGTGATGCGCGTTCGGTCGACCTCACGGGGGACATTTTTTTTTATGCGTTTAACATGCAATAATTATACACATAACGCTGCGGCTATTTCTTCACAGTTTGATGCCCTCTTCGCACCCCCCCTCCCAACACATTGCGTCCAGTTAATACTACAGAGTCCGTAGATAATAATATTATAGTGCTTAAATACCATTATTGTTGCACGGGAGGGGGGATGGTGGGGGGGTATGGGGTTAGCGGCCCAACCCCCCGCCTCGGTAATGTAGGCCAGGACGGGGGCTCCGCATGGGACAAGGCCTCACCATGGCTATGATGAGTACAAATTTCCTTGCTTCTTATGCTAAAAACTCAGTTTCATTGCTTACTATTATGAAACAAATACGTTGCCTGATATTACAATAATAATGTTTGTATGCAGATAACAACGCAGGTTCATTGTTTACTATTATTAAACTAATAAGTTGACAGATGGTCTACTGCCAGTCTGTGCTGTGGCCTGCTGCATGCTGATTAATTTTCGTCAGTGCCCTGGCACTCTATTATCTACACTGCTAATTTCGCTTTTGGCCATTATGAGTGTATGCCAGTCTATACTCTGTTGCCTGCTTCTTTACCTCACTCAGTGTACTGCCAGCCTTTCATGTCGACTGTATTCTGCTTTTTTAGCTGCTGCCCGTATTGCCAGCTTTTTATGTCGACTGTAGCAATGCTTATGTCATTGAGTCGGCGTCTAGCAGTCTATAATCTACACTGTAGCCTGCTTCTCAACTTACCTGTGCGTACTGCTGCTCTTTAATGTACACTTATTTAGCTTATTTCTTCAATGCATTTATATTGCTTCGATGGCTCACGTAACGCTATTTACTGATACGTAATGCTGCGATACTGATTAATATGTTATACTGCTAAATACGTAGGACTTTCTTAGCTACAGCCCATTGCTGTAACTAAGAAAGAAGATCACCCATTTTAATTTTGCCGTACCGCACCTTTACTTTTCACCAAAGTGGGGAGCACGCAGGGAGGTTCAATGCCCCAAATATTGATCACCTTGCTTTCTTACGGTTGTTGAGGAACATTGTGAGAGAGCCATTCTTCTTCATACCAATAAAATACCATCTCACGATTTCCTGACACTAACAGAGCATACGATGCCCGACAATAACGCATTTTCCTGTCGCAAGGCTTAGATGGGTAGCACGTCAAGATTCCTCCAATTACAAAGCTGCAGGACAAAGACATCTTCACTAAACTGTCTCCTCTAAATAAACTTCTGTTCCTTCGTGATCATGGACAAAGGAGGAAACCACAAATTATTGTGCGCCAACCTCTTTCACCAGTATGTTGTCGATGAGTATGCCAACATTGAGAGTGACTACCTTCTTTACATTCTACTGAATCAAAACCGCCTGCGTGTGAACAGTATGCTCATTTCTGGGATGACATCAATGCCGAAGGAGATGCCAACGGTTACAATGTGGGCTGATTAGTTATTTTGCCTTCATCCTTCACAGCTCCACCAAGATACATGCATGATAAGACTCAGGATGCCATGATGTACATCAGCCAATATGCCACGCTCCATCTCTTCATCACCTTCACTTGCAATCCCAAATGAAAGGAGATCCAGGTTTACCTTTATCCAAACCAAAAGCCACCAGACAGACATGATATTTTAGCGAGGGTCTTAAATCTCATGATGCTTATTACGACCAGCGAAGGCGGTGTCTTTGGATAGTCAAGCAGTAACTTGCACGCCATTGGGGGCCAAAAACGTCGTCTTCCTCACTATGCGTGAGGGAAACAATTCATGCAAGTCACATTCATACATTTATCAGTGCTGAACTACCTCACCCCCATCAACACCCTGCCCTTTTTATGTGGTCTGCAACCAAAAGTCCCATGGCCCATGTGCCCAGTTCTATCCAAATGCGCCATGTATGCAAGACCACAGGTGTACCAAGAGGTATCCATGGAACTACTTGATATACACTCAGTCGGCCCATGATGGCTATCCTCTATATCGTCACAGAAATACTGAGCATGATGGATTTCAAACAACGCTCGGACCTGCCACTAACTTGCTAATTAAGGTTCACAACCGGTGGATCGTTCCCTACTGCCCTCTCCTGTGCAAAATCTTCCAGGCACACTTTAATGTTAAATTCTACTATTCTAAAAAAGCCATCAAATATGTTTGCCAATACATTAACAAAGGCTCTGACATGGCTGTCTTTGCCTTACAAAACAGAGGGGTAAAGTGTGCATGAGTTCTAACTTTTTATGCAAGGAACATACATCAGCAACAATGAGGCCATTTGCTGAATTCTTGGCTTCCCCAGACATGACCGTTCCTCTAAGTCGTCCATTTGGCACTTCACCTCCCAAATGGTCAACGCATCTGTTGTATATGTCGGGTTATATATGAAAATTGTGTAAATCGCTGAAAATAAACTAATGAAATTTATATATATATAATTATGTGCATAAATTATGATAATCATGGAGATGACCATATTAATTTATGCAACTGTTTGCGATTATGATAATGTGGGCTGTTATGATAATTAGGCTTAGCTTCGTTGTCCAGGATCGTATTTATCAATCGGGATACTGCAATTATTCTTGCTTAAACATTTTTTTATTATATCTTAGTGTGTTATGTTATGTTAGGTCTCCAAATTCACATCTCAACGCAGGATACAGTTCTTATAAATAAGATAGTTATGCATAAACTTAGGAACGAAACACTCAAACACTTGTGTTAAGCAATTTTAATTCTAAACAAAAACATGACACTCTAATTTTCGAACTGTTATGTTTGGAATTGTTAACACAGTACTCCTGAAGATGTTCATTATTGATCCGTGCATTTACCCTCAGTGATTATGTTGTCAAACTGGGTAATCATAACAATCAGTTAATTCCACAGAGTAACGCGAGCATATACGGCGATAGGAAAACGTCCTTAAACATGCATGCAATGATATTCATATGAAAGGCGATAAGCAAATTATTATATCCCGAAGGCAAAGCATATGTCAATTAATTCATTGTCAAGATTACGCAATTAGCGAAAACGAATGACTAAAATACTTCTAACAATCGTATTCATGTAACTCGACGGGCAGCAACTGCTTTTCACGATCAGTTGATATTTAACGCACCACCTTGGAATGGCAACCCTTCTCGAAACACAAAGATACATTTTTGTAACAATCTTATTCGTCCCGATATGCGTGTTGTGTGCGTGTGGATTGTCCCCTTGATAAATTATTGTTTTAAGCAGAGGCCGGGCGCTGTGTCATGAGCTTGTGGGGTGGGGGGGGGTATACAAACAGCGGCTTCACCCTGCTCCCTCGCGCGGGCGTGTCTGCAGTGAGCCGCCGGCTTTCTCTCTTCGCAGCTAGATGAGCTGCTTCGGTACGAATATTGTCCTTGAAGAAGCTCGGTCGCTCGACGCTCGGTGGCGCTCAATGCTTGGCGGCGCTCGTTCACTCATGCGCTGGCGGGCTGGCTCCCGTGCTCTATGGTCGTTTGCAGCTGTTTGTCCGCAGCTGGATGACGAGTCGGCACGAAACTCGCCGTCGTGGTGCGCGATGATTCCGTCGTCAGATAGCGCGCGCAGCTCATCCGCCGCTGGATGTCTTGGTTTCCAGCGGGTGCTGGTCGATGTGTGTGTGTATTAAACACACGGCGCATTCGATGGCGCTCTCCTCTTCCTCACGGCGGCCGGTCAGGCTTTTTCCACTGCTCCGTTCTCCTTGCTTTCGCCTTTGGCGTGCAGCTGACAGCTTCACACGGGCACCCGCTGATGCCTCTCCCGCCCTCACTTCAGGGCTGCGCTAGAACCACACATCGTCACTTCGTTCTGCGAGAAGCGACACCGACCATCGGTGTCAGTGTTTGCTCCCTCACGGCGGCACTGCAAGCCTGAGCCAGGCTGAAACCAGACTCGACCCAGACTCAAACCAGACTGAACTGTGTGATGTGCGTTTGTGCTTAAAACAAAAAACGTGAAAACCCCTCCCCTCTCTGCACGTCTCTTGCGAGAGAAAAACAAACAAAAAAACAGATGTCCCCGCGGTCTCTCCCCGCGGCCGCCCTGACCCCCTACTCCCTCTGAGTGGTTGTCATCCCGAGGCCAGACCCCTCCATACGGATTTATGGCTGGCCTGTTATCGTGCTGAACCGCTGGAAGACAAAGGTGGCCGGGGAGGCTTCTCTATGGAATACATTTTCTCTTAGTTACGCGCGGTTGACCTATTTTGACTACTATTCTTCTGGATGACCCTTGTTCTAATACTTAATAATTATTATTCGGTTTGTGATTTACCATGGTTATTACCACGTATATTCCTAGGGTTTATTAACGTTTGTTGTCTATCTGTGTCCAGGGATTGCACTGTTTTCACTTAAGCTTTCTTGACTGATGGAATTCGTATTCTTTGGTTTTTGGTAAGGTCACGTAGATAGAAAGATACACAAAATATATATGCGGTGAGTACGAGTAAAATAAGGGAATTACTAATAAAGCCACTATTGTAGACTGCAGTCTTATCACGTTGATTTGTTCTTTTTGCCGAGTTTCAACTTTTACCATTAAGGAAAACCGTTAAAGAAAACGCGAGTTGTAACGTTGTTTGTCTCTGCTCTGAGCGTGTGTTTTTTTTTCTGCATATTATTTGTGCACCTCCAGAGCGTTTTGGGAATGTCGGGTCATAGACCTTTCGTCAATCTGGAGATTTCCAGATAGCCTCTAACCCCCATTTGCTCCGAAGTTTGTTGCTGAATGGTATGTTATGACCCCCAAATGCTGGGTGCTGTGAGGAGTAGCGGGTTGTTTTCATTATTTAATAATAATAAAAATTGGCCGAATTATTCTTAATATGAATTTGGAAAAAGGCTTACACATACAACACATCTACATCACCAAAGGAAATGGCCAACAACAGGCCCTGGCTCCACAAGATACCACCCTTATGGCGTTCTTTGTTTTTTGCCCAAGTGACCCATTTGCTGCCAACCTGCTCTACCATTAAGTTCCCCCCGGAGCTATCCGGCAGGGACCCGGACTCAGAGTAGGACCCCTAGCCCCTGGGAGTTGTGTACCCTGTGTAATATTGTAACAGCTTTAATAAACCCTGGCGAAAGCCCCTAACTTACCTCCGTCTCCGAGTACGTACGTCAGGAACTACTCAACACATGGACTGCTAAAAAAACATTTGAACCGACGTGCTTCTGACGGTGAATCGGATGCCTTAGGACGAGTCTACACAGTTCATACCAACAATCAGCAGTACTACTTTCTCCCAATGCTTGTTCATGTTGCCAAAGGGTACTCATTTTTCCAAGACCTCTAAACAGTGCAAGGAGTTGTCTGTCAAACATGATCACCATCTTCATAAAGCTATGACAGAAGCTTATGTTGGTCAGTCCCCTTTCCAACTGACATTGATCTTCTGCATACATCTTCAAGTTTGCAGCCCATCTAACCCCATGTCACTCTGTAAAAAATACAAAGAGGGCATGAGTGAGGACATCCTGCACGGAGCTTAATGACAAAATACAAACCTGGACGTCAACTTTTCTGATGTCATCTTCAAACAGGCCCTCATCCTCCTTCAGGACAAACTGCACTCCATTGGTGCTAAATACCTCGCGTTTATGGGACTACCAACGCCCTACACGGACAACCTGCATGCCCTTGCTCAAGAGATCCTACGTTAAATATGTTATTATGCTGTACAGCTTCGTACACTTACTGAGGGAAATTAACCAAAGCTCATGCATGCACAAATTGAAGCCTACACGAAAATATTGCAACACATTGAGACTACAAATTTAGTCTTTTTTTAAAACCTTTATATTAAGTTCGCTTGCTTGCTTGCTTAGGACCATGCAAATCTTTCGGTCGTTTTTTTAACCCACTTCCCGTGATCCAATCGAGCTGACATTTTGCACAGACTCGTTGTGCGTGACAATTCCAAAATTTTACACTGTTTAGGGAAAATGTTTTAAATATTTAATTACCAATTGCTTAATGCTGGCAGACAATCTGACCCATAGGTGGCAGCCATCTCAAGCCAGAGGACGAGAGGACTCTAACCGATGCCACGCATATAAAGGATTTATAGTGAAAAACTTTGTTTTTCCGGGTTAAATTTTTCCTTGATGCACCTGCCAGTACTGGGAAGACCTTTGTTTTCAAACTGCTCCTCGCTAAGGTTCACCAGAGAGAGAAAATTGCTCTGGCTGTGGCATAATCGGGGATTGCTGTGCAAGTCGATGTGTGTGTCTCTTAGTCGATATGTGTGTGTGTAAGTCCGGTCGTTGTGTGTGTGAGAGTCTATGTATGTGTGTGTGTGAGTCCATATGTGTCTGTGTAAGTCGATGTCTTTGTGTGTGTGGGTTAATGTCTGTGTGTAGATCGATGTGTGTGTCTGTTTTTTCGCGTGGGCAACGCCGGGTACTTACCATTAGTCTTCTTCTTCTTTCTTCTTTTCTTCTTTTCTTTTTCTTTCTTCTTTGATTTTATCTTACCTATAAACGTCACTTTTTGTCTGTCCGTCTGTCTGTCTGTCCGTCTGTGTGTCTGTCTGCGTACGCTCGCTTGCGAGGGATTTGGCGCTCGGGCCGTGGGGTTTAGGACGAAAAAAATTTGCCGGCGGGCACGCCCCCGGCCCCGCGGTGGGAATAGGAATTTCCGATTTTTCGTCTCTAAACTTTAAATCGGTCCGATTATCGATTTAGTGTGATTTCTCTTTATTTATTTATTTACTTTTTCCGACCGGCACGTGCCGAACCACGCATTTGCGCATGCGCGAGGGCGGTTGCCCCTGGCAACGGGCAGTTGCCCCTGGCAACGGGCAGCAACGCCGTCGCCGCGGGGTGGACGCCATTTTTTATTCACGTTAAAAATATGCGCACGCGTTAACACGCGACGCTGAGGTAAATTCGTCAAAGTTTCACGTCCTCTTCACTCCCCCCCCCCACCCCAATGTGCGCACTTACTATTATAGGGTCGGTAGATAATAAAATTATAGCGATTACACAGTATTGTTCTAGCGCGGGGGGGGGGGTAGCGGCCCCAGCACCCAGCCTCGGCCGGGTGGGCAATCTAGGCGAGGCCGGAGGCTCTGCACGGTACTAGGCCTCGACACCCCACACGTGTCAGGCGAAGACTTTGTGCTATAAACTCGATATTCGCAGCGTTGCCCGGGGGGAAAATACATTTAAAATCTTCCGAAAACTTTAAAACATAACATACCGATGAAAATACAACTGTGTAATTAAAATTTTAAACCCGACCTAGCCAAGAATCGATTCTCTGAGTCGCGCAAAGGAATCGAAGGCTGTAAACTCCTTTAGAATCGCCCCGATTCCCGTTTAATATAAGTTGGTTAATATAAACTGCTACTAACGGTGTTGCCCGGGGGAAAAATGTAATTAAAAAAACTCCTGAGAACTTTAAAACATAACATACCAATGAAAATAAACTCTGTAATTAAAAATGTAAACCTCCTGCGCGCCAGGAATCGATTCTTTGAATCGCGCAAAGGAATCATCGAAGGTTGTAGATTACTTTAGAATCTCCCTATTCCCGTTTAATATACTTACGTGTCGCCAAGTTTGCTTAACATTTCCAACAGACACACACATTCACACATTTAGCTTTTACATTTAACATACAAAACGTCAGCATGTACTGCTGTCATCATAGGCAAAAATATATACACCCTCACCACTCTCCCTCACCACTCTCCCTCACTCACCATCACTCACACCACTCACCATCACTCACCCTCAACACTCACCCTCACTACTCACCCTCACCACGACTACTCACCCTCACCACGACTACTCACCCTCACCACTCTCCCTCACCACTCTCCCTCACCACTCTCACCACTCATCCTCACCACCACCACTCACCCTGACCACTCACACTCAACACTCACCCTCACCACTCACCACTCACCCTCGCCAATCATCTTCACTACTCACCCTCACCACTCACCCTCACCGCTCATCACTCACTACTCACTCTCACCACTCACCACTCTTCCTCACCACTCTTCCTCACCACTCTTCCTCACCACTCTTCCTCACCACTCTTCCTCACCACTCTCCCTCAGCACTCTTCCTCACCACTCTCCCTCAGCACTCTCCCTCACCACTCTCCCTCACCCCTCTCCCCCACCACTCACGCTCACCACTCACCCTCACCAAGCATCCTCACTACTCACCATTCACCCTCACCACTCACCCTCACCATTCACACTCACCACTCACCCTCTCCCTCACCACTCACCCCTCACGCTCACCACTCACACTCACGCTCACCACTCACCCTCACGACTCACACCACTCACCCACACCACTCACACTCATGCTCACCACTCACACTCACCACTCACCACTCACCCTCACCACTCACTCTCACTACTCAACCTCACCACTGACCCTCACCACTCACCCTCACCACTCACCCACACTACTCACCCACACCACTCACCCCTCTCCCTCACCACTCACCCTCACCACTCACACTTACACTCATCACTCACTCTGACCATTCACCACTCATGCTCACCACTCACCCTCACCACTCTTCCTCACCACTCTCCCTCACCACTCACCCCTCACGCTCACCACTCACCCTCACCACTCATCACTCACTACTCACTCTCACCACTCACCACTCTTCTTCACCACTCTTCCTCACCACTCTCGCTCACCACCCACCCTAACCCCTCTCCCTCAACACTCATGCTCACCACTCAACCCTCACCAAGCATCCTCACTACTCACCATTCACCCTCACCACTCGCCCTCACCACACGCCCTCACCACTCACACTCACCCCTCTCCCTCACCACTCACCCCTCACGCTCACCACTCACGATCACCACTCACCACTCACCCTCACCACTCACCCCTCACTACTCACTAATCACCCTCACCACTCACCATGCACCACTCTTCAATTCATTTCTATTTCTTCGATTGTTCACGTCACGCTATTTACTCATACGTAGTACTGCGATACTGATAGCTGTGCCATCATCGGGGATTGCTGTGCACGTCGATGTGTGTGTGTGTCAGTGCAAGTGTGCGTGTCAGTCCATGTGTGTGTGTTAGTCGATGTGTGTGTGTGCTAGTCGATGTGTGTGTGTGTGTGTGTCAGTGCAAGTGTGCGTGTCAGTCCATGTGTGTGTGTTAGTCGATGTGTGTGTGTGTGTTAGTCGATGTGTGTGCATGGCTCCATGTCAGTGTGTAAGTCCTTCATGTGCTTCTTCTTGAGCCACTCCTTTGTTGCCTTGGCCGTGTGTTTTGGGTCATTGTCATGCTGGAATACCCATCCACGACTCATTTTCAATGCCCTGGCTGAGGGAAGGAGGTTCTCACCCAAGATTTTACTGTACATGGCCCCGTCCATTGTCCCTTTGATGCGGTCAAGTTGTCCTGTCCCCTTAGCAGAAAAACACCCCTAAAGCATAATGTTTCCACCTCCATGTTTGATGGTGGGGATAGTGTTCTTTGGGTCATAGGCAGCATTCCTCCTCCTCCAAACACGGCGAGTTGAGTTGATGCCAAAGAGCTCCTATTTGGTCTCATCTGACCACAAAACTTTCACCCAGTTGTCCTCTGAATCATTCAGATGTTCATTGGCAAACTTCAGACGGGCATGTATATGTGCTTTCTTGAGCAGGGGGACCTTGCGGGCGCTGCAGGATTTCAGTCCCTCACGGCGTAGTGTGTTACCAACTGTTTTCTTGGTGACTATGGTCCCAGCTACCTTGAGATCATTGACAAGATCCTTCCGTGTAGTTCTGGGCTGATTCCTCACCGTTCTCATGATCATCCCAACTCCACGAGGTGAGATCTTGCATGGAGCCCCAGGCCGAGGGAGATTGACAGTTCTTTTGTGTTTCTTCCATTTGCGAATAATCGCACCAACTGTTGTCACCTTCTGACCAAGCTGCTTAGCGATGGTCTTGTAGCCCATTCCAGCCTTGTGTAGGTCTACAATCTTGTCCCTGACATCCTTGGAGAGTTCTTTGGTCTTGGCCATGGTGGAGAGTTTGGAATCTGATTGATTGCTTATGTGAACAGGTGTCTTTTATACAGGTGTTGCGGTGCAATTATGACTCCGAGGCAGGCTGCTGTTAGGGGCTCACGCCATGTTTATTTAGGGGCTTACTCCAAGTTCATTTAGGGGCTTACGCCAAGTTGTTCGGGGCTTACGGCAGGTGGACAAGGCTTACACCGAAACACCTCTCCACCCCCCGAACCAACCTCGGTTCCATCCCGGGGTCCCCCTTTAAATCCCCCCGGGGGCATGACGTCATCGTCCTCCACAGCCCGCTTGACGTCACGGCCTGCCTGACGTCACGGCCCGCCTGACGTCACGGCCCGTGACGCCACTCTCTCCGAGGACGCACGTGACGTGACGTCACCCACTACACCCCTACATCCCCCCCCCCCCCCCCGTGAAAAAAAACAGCCGACCCGGCTGCAATCACCCTGAGAGCAGGGGACACCCGTGCGCCCACCTCAGACCCCATAGCCTTAGGGCAGTGCGTCACATAAAGCAAAGACAGGGCACCCCCCCCAGACCATGGAAAGAGGTCCCGAGGGTCAGGGATGGAGAAGCCGGCCGTCAGTGGATGCGCATGCCCCTCGAGCACGTGTGAGCCGCCGGCCCGCCACCCCGCGCGGCCCCGGCCGTTGGAACCGGTGGCGCGCCGGCAGGAAGCGGCTGCGCCGCTGGCACATCCACCAGTGTAGGCACCCTTAGCACCGCTGTCGGTGAAGGCCCTGGCGCTGCACCCGCGGGCAGGCCGCTACTCCCCGCGGCCTCAGCCGTCGGAATAAGTGGACCGCCTGCCAGACGCAGGTCCGTTGCAGGCACCCCCTCCACACGGCCCGACGTCGCCGGCTTCACCTGCGGGGGCTCTGCAGGCGCACACACGGGCAGGGCATCGCCCTTGTCACAGACCCCACACGGCCCGGCATGTCGCGCGCATCAATCGGCGGCCGCTGCAGAAGTGGGGATGAATCCGGGAGGCCCGGCGGTACAACCCACTTGAGCCTAGCCGGGTGAACAATCCACCGGCGGCGACCCAACTTAATATGCACACACTGTGGCCGACGAAACTCCACCACCTCGACGGGACCCTGCCAAGGGCGATGCAATTTCTGGGACGTGCCAACAGGCACTTGAGGGCAGTGCAGCCATGCCAACTGGCCTCTCTCCCACGGAAGGCTGGCAGCCTGGTGTTTGGGCAGGCGCTCGTTAGCTGCCTGCCGGCTGGCCGAATTTCCCACCGCCGCTTGCCGCGCCTCGCGCAGCCAATCGAGCGCGACCCTCATCGGCGCAGGGACAGGCGACGCCTTCCTGGAAAGCCCCAGGTCCAACTGGACGTGCATCGGAGGCTCGGGTTCCCTCTCGTACATGAGATAAAACGGGGAGAACCCCGTCGAGGCATGAGGAGCCAACCTGTACGCGGCCAGCACCCCCGGCATGAACAGGTCCCAGTCCGATTGGGACGCGCTCACGTGATGGCACAGCATAGACGTGAGCGTATGGTTTAGTCCCTCTACCATCCCATCGTACTGGGGGTGGTAGGGCGAGGTGCGGACCTTCTTCGTTCCAAGGCAGTAACAGACCTCCTTGAGCAACCGAGAAGAAAAATTCCACCCCTGATAAGTCAAGAGCTGTTCTGGCGCCCCCTTATCAAGAACATACCCCTGAACGAATGCCTCAGTGATGGACGAGGCCGATTGGTCCACCAGAGGCCACGCCATAGGCCAACGGGTGAGGTACTCCACCCCCACCAAGAGGTACCTGTGGCCCCGTTGGGATGCAGGGAATGGTCCCAAAATGTCGAGTGCCACCAGCTCATTCACACGAGAAACCCGGATGGACTGCAGCGGGGCCCGATCCGGACCTACCGGGGCCTTCCTCCGCGCACAGTCGTGGCAACCTTTCAAAATAAGGGCCACATCATCCTCCACACCTGGCCAATAGTAATCCCGTTTAAGGGTTAACAAGGTCTTATGGTAGCCGAGGTGCATAAGTTTCTCGTGAATGGCCCTGGTCAACTTACCTCGCAAGCCAATGGGCACCACCACACAATAGCGTTCCAACTGGGCATCCCAACACATGAGGAGGCCGTCATGTATGGCGATCACCGGGTCAGCCGACGGAGCGGAGCTCCAGGCCTTCGAGTCCACACGGCGTCGCAGCCTCAGCAGAGAGGAATCCTCCATCTGCAACTTGGACCCATACCTCCCGGGGGAGTCCCAGGCCGAAATCAACAGGCAATGCCACACCCAGATGGGGTGCCGCTTCGGCCGATGTGACCAACTGAGCCGTGGCGTCCACTGGGGCCTTACAGCGGCTGGAACCCAGGGTGCAGGCGCACCAGCCCTCTGGGGGCCGCCTGTTAAGGCCATCCGCATTCCCATGCAGAGTCCCCTTCCTATGGATGACATCGAAGGGGTATTCCTGGAGCGACTCGAGCCAGCGGGACAGCTGACCCGATGGCTGGTCAATTCAGAGGGAATATTGCAGGGCTGCATGGTCGGTCCGGACGGTAAACCAGCGACCATACAGATATGGCCGGTATAATTGGACGAAGAAGACAATGGCCAGCAGCTCTCTCCTGGTCACATAGTACCGCTGCTCAGTGGGGGACAAAACACGGCTACCATAGGCCACCACCCGTTCTACCCGTCGATAACCTGAGCCAGGACAGCCCCGATCTCCATGTCGCCGGCGTCTGTGTCGAGGAGGAATGGCCGGGAGAAATCCGGGTACCCCAGAGGCGGCGCGTCTGCCAAGGCCGTACAAAGCACCGCAAAAGCGGCCTCCTCCTCTTTCTCCCAGCGAAATTTCTGTCCTTTGGCAGAGAGTGCGTGCAGTGGCTTCGCAATGGTCGCAAAATTCCAGACGAACCGGCGATAGTACGATGCCAAGCCCACAAAGCTACGCACCTCCGCGACAGATGTAGGAGTCGGCCACGTCCGGACACAAGCAGTCTTTTCCGGATCCGTGGCCACACCTGACGCACTCACAATGTGGCCCAAATACTTCGCCAATGGTTGCAGCAGATGGCATTTCTGGGGTTTGAATTTTAAGCCCGCAGTGTGCACTTTGGCGAACACTGCCTCCAACCGCTGCAAGTGTTCGTCAAACGTATGACCAACAACGATCACGTTGTCCAAGTAAATTAAGCAAGACTCCCACTGTAGCCCTGCCAGGACCAATTCCCCGAGGTGCTGAAAGGTGCCCGGGGCCGAATGAAGACCCATAGGAAGCCGATTTAATTGAAACAGCCCCTGGGGTGTGCGGAACGCGGTCTTGGGTTTGGAGGCCTCATCCAGCGGCAACTGCCAGGAGCCCGAAAGCAAATCGAGGGTCGAAAAGAACCGCGCACCCGAGAAGGCGTCGTGGGAATTGTCCATGCGAGGCAAAGGGTACGCATCGGCCACCAAAACCTTGTTTAACTTACGGAAGTCGACGCAGAACCGGAGACTCCAGTCCCATTTCTTGACTAGCACAATGGGGGCTCCCCAGGGGCTAGTGGAAGGGGAGATAATGTCCGCCGCCAACATGTCATCAACTGCGGAGCGGACACGATCTTTATCCGCTGGGCTAAAGCGGTGTGAATTCAGCCGAATAGGGGAGAGTCGCCCGTGTCAATATGGTGTTCAAGAAGAGTGGTACGTCCCAAATCGAATTTACCCTGGCTGAACACATCGGCGAACCTGACAATGAGATTGCGGAGCCGCTGGCGCTCCTGGGAGGACAACGGAGGTGTTTTTGGTGCACAACGCATCAATCCACAATGCGTCAGCCCTCCCCACGGGCAGCACACCCACTAGCACCCCTCCCGGCGGCCTCCGGACGTCGGGAGGGGGGCCTGGGGTGACATGAGCCAACACCGCACCAACAGGGACAGCGATTGGCGTGGGCCCCGAATTTATCTACCAGGATCCGTACCTTGACTCCCTGCATGCGCCCCAGCACGGCCGAGGACCCGGTAGCAGCGGCCACCACGCGATGCGTGAGGGCCCACCACTGGCGAGTCCATCTGGGCCAACCAGTCTTCGACCGCACTCCCGCGACCCCCGAGTCGGACCCCCCAAAGATGGGCCCGTGAAGATGGACCCTAACCCCGTGAGATGCCTGAGGTGAAGGGTGTGGCTATGCGATGGATGCGTCGCGACTTGCCTGGTGCCCGGGAGGTCCCGCCGCTGGAGCGACGTCTGCGGGAGGAGAGGCCTTGGTGTAGGCCCCGGGGGCGTTGTTGCACCCCCTCTCAAAGTGGCCCAGCTGGCCACAACGGAAGCAAGTGACCCGCCCCCGGACTTGTGAACGGGAAGGAGCCGCTCGCCCCGCCCCTGTCCGGCGAGCAGATTCGCCGACCCCGCGGCGATCGTAGGTCGCCGCTGCCACGAGGGCCTCTTCCTCCTGGACCGCCACCACATCCACCGGTGCCGGAGCACCCGCGCACGCCGCCATCGCCGGAGGCCGCCGCAGCGCCAGTTGAGTTTGAATGTTCTGGGCGACGGCCAACGATGTAATTTTCGACTCCGCCGCGATGGACAGAGCGACTCCTAATTCCCCCGCGAGATCCAGCAGCCTGTCCAACGCCAGAGAGTCCATCGCAGCCCCCTCCACGTCTGGGTATGCAGCCTGAGCCAGCGCAAGGAGGGAGCAGCGAAAAGCGAGAGGCGACTCCCCCTCCTCCCGCCGGCGCCGTAAACTTGAGTCGCGCCGCAGATGGTGGCTCATAGACCTCAGCCATCTGATCAAAGGCGGACTGCAGCGTGGACTTCAGTGCTGGTGGAATGCCCAAGAAGGTCTGCAAGGCCCTAGCGTCCAAGCATGTGGGCAGCGCTAGTAGGACCTCCTCCTCCAGCCAGTGCACCGACTGGTAGGCAACCATGAAGCGGGCCTGGAAGTCCGCCCAGTCCCCACCCTTAGCCACAAACGGCGTGACAGGGGGCAGCCGACGCAGCCGCAGGTGAGCCGCCCCATCCCCCGGCGCACACCCACCTGTAGCGGCGGTCACCGGCGTCAACGCGGCCGCAGCCCCCACGCCCGAACGTGGAGCCCCGATCAGCGTCGGTGGCCGCGGCCGCCTCCACCGCCCTGGCCCGCGGCGAGCCCGCCGCGACATCCGCGGTTACATACGAAGCGCCAGCGCTCATGAGCGCCGCCATGATAGGCGTCATGGCGGCGACTTGTGGCTTCGCATAAACCATGGCGCCCGACTCCGGCGACGCATGAAAAATGGCACCCGCCGGCGGCGTCGCGGAAAAAATGGCGCCCGTTGGCGGCGGCGTGAAAAAAATGGCGGCGCCCTGCTCTGGCGCAGCCAGTGCGAAAATGTCAGGAGCCTGAGTTGCGGCGGGAGGCGTGACGTCGGCCAAATCACGACGATCGCGCGTCCCCCCGCCCGCGACGTGTGTGCGCGCTGCCACCTCCGCCAGCGTGACGGTGAGCTGAGCCACCGACCGCTGGAGCAGCTCCAACTGGGCTGCCATGACGCGCCAGACGTCAGCTGGCGGCGCTGCGGCTCCCCCAGTCGCCGCCTCTTCCGGCTCCAGCCGGACCACCTCTCCGGGGCGTGTCTCCAGGGCCGCGAACTCCGGGGTCTCTGCCAAGCCAGCCGCAGCTTCGTCCTGGCATGGTCTTCTGTTTCGCGCCGGATTTTTACATTTCCACGCGTACGGAAGCCACTTCTAACACCTGTTGTTGTGTGGTAAGAAGGACGCTGAAGCCAGTCGTGTAGGGGCCGACGCCAACTCTTTATTTAAGGGCTTGCGCCTAACTCGGGGGAAGGGGTTAACACAGAGTTATTAACTAATCTCCCCAGGGGAAGGGTACTGGGAGTTCCCTAGACCCTACCAGGCTATTAGGCTCTTCCCACAGCACTGACCGAGGGTTCATCCAACTCGGCCAGCCGGGTAAAGCAGCCCTTTAGCCTGGCTCTCAACCCTCTATCCCGAAGCCCCCTACTTCCCTAACACTCACTCTTCTGGCTCACCGCGAAGACCTCGTCTCCGTCACGGGTCTCCCCTCAAATACCCCGGGTGGCATGACGTCACTTTTTCTTGACGGCATTCCCCCCGAGGCGAGTGTGACCTGACGTCACCACTCCACTCCTCAACACAAGCACCACCTCAGAGGATCACCTCTCTTCCTCCCCGCACATATCCCAGCTGTCGACGCCCCAGTCCTCACGAAGCATTCCCTTCCCGGCAGCAGCGGGTGGTTTTCCGTGATGCCCCACCCCTGGCTCCAAAAACGATGGTTGCAGAGACGACCCACTGGTGAATGGACCAGCCGTCCACTGCAGAACCACAGTCGATCGCGCCCACAGGCCAGCAAGTGGTCATCAGCCCCAGGCTGGACTAAAAGGTGATGGTTGTGGTGCTGACCCACCAGCACGGCGGGCTCCCGGGCCGTGGACGAGTAGGAATTTCCCCGTGGTCGGCACAATCTCACGTCTCCGTCTCAGCAGCCGCCTGGCACAGGATGAAGAGCAGAAGAGAATCCCAGCCCCGGCAGTCTCTGCGGCAGGCCCTCTTATTGAGTCACCCTCTTGGTTTTTTTCCAAATTGATTAGCACGGCGTGCTCATGAGTCCAATCCCTCGTGCTCGCGAGCTGATCTAATCCCACACATACCTGCAACCACTTTCGCACAAAGCCACCCCCGCGCGACCCTCGCTCCTCCTCAATCGGGAGATACTCTGCCCCCAAAGCTATCACTCTGACTGCCACAACGTCCGTGTTCTCAAGTTGCCTGCATGTAAAGTGGTCAACGTCTTTGCCGAATTCTAGCCAGCATGGCTCAGCACTTGAGACGTGCAGTGACATTAGCTCCGTTGCTTGACTGAAATGGGGCACTGTCAGGATGAGTGTTTCTTGCTGAAGCAGGTGGCTGCCTCAGGTTTTGGTTTTGTTGACAAGGCCCCGTCCTTCTGGCAGGGCTAGTGATTCGTAATCTCGAGTTCACCACAACTCTGCTACGAAGCCCTGATTTAAAATGTTGATTGCTTAGTTTTTAAATTGGCACCTCAAAACCCACTCGTGAAATCGTGGGACCTTTTTGCAAGAAACAAAGTATAAAAACATAAAATATGTTTTACCCTTTCTGGCAATAAAATAAGTGTTAAGATGTCCAAACACCAAATAGAATCCTTTTGCAAGGAATCCAGTCTGTCTTTATACTGTTCGCCTTTTGGCGTTCTCCAGTCTGCCACTGGTGAGACTAGACCCTACAGAAAGCTGCCTCTGGTGTAGGCCAATCAGTTACGAATACAATGCACATATTATCAGAAAATGTTTTGTTTGCATGTTCACCACAAGTACATGCGGTTAATGCAGCAACTTCATTCTTTGCGAAAAAGGTTTCTATTTGGTGTTTTATCATCTTAACACCTCCTGTTTATACTCTTTTGTTCTTTCGGTAAAGTTACATAGGTATACAAATAAAATAAAAGTCATATAAACCTCCTATTTAAGTTCCAGAAAGGGTAAAGCTTATTCTTGTGTTTTCGTGATATCGTATATATCATCTACCTACGCGAAATATGTACTTAATTATTTAATTGGTTTATGTATCATTCGTTTGCCCTTCATTTTATCTTATATAAAATTGTGTTACCTCAACATTCACGTTGAATCCTGAAAGTGTGCTTTTGCGCCGGATTTTGTGGGGGGTAAATGTGGTGCTGGTTCTCTTCCTGGCTGCTGCCTTCCCACTCGTCCGTGATTCCTCCTCAAGACTCTGAGCCGTTCTTTCACTCTGTGGAATTGAGTACAACTGTGCGATGTCTTACGAGTAGAGATAATGATGATCATGTAGCTCAGTGGGAACATCTCTTAGAGGTCCACAACTCCTCCTCTCCACACACGAGGGGATTGGTAGCCATCACCACGCCCGGCCGCCCGGTCGCCCCAGCGGCGATGTTACACATCGCACCAGACACTCATTTGAGGCCGAGTCGACCTAGGGGAGGCCCAGGACTGATTCAGATAATCGTCACTGGTGTTGGCCGTGAATTTTAATCGAACTCGTGTGGCTGGATTCGTAGCAGAGCGCATTAACCGCTGCACTACCGCTCCCCTACTACTCCCACCCTCCACACACACTGATACATTTTATTGTCACCCGTTTTGCAATGCTTTTAGCGAGACTTTATTAAAGCTGTTACACTCCATGATGGGTGCTGTGACAGAACTATGCCTGGCCACCTTGGTTTCATTGGAGTTGATGTTTTCACACCGTAGCAGGTGCCAAGTTACGACTGAATACCACCCTACAGGAGGCCCACGTATCACTCGCCACTGACGTTGGCTGTGACAGCGAATCAAACTCGAGTCGCGCTGTTCAAACCACGGCGCCACCGATCTCCTCCAAATACACAGACTCACACACACTCACTCATATAAGTCGTGTTCATTATCATAGGATTTGAGTTTATTAATACAAGATATATGTCAGATATATTTCAAAGTACCGTGCGATTGCACAAAAAACTCCATAATCACAATAACCCAAGTTACATAGACCAGCAATACCCCACAGACGAAATTAACTACTGTATATCAAGATAAAAGCAATCATTGGCATCATGAACAACTAAATCAGATGCATGTTACCATTAAGTCATGTTAAGTCAGACATCTAAACACTACGTTAGAGCATCAAAATGCGTTACAATTTTAGCAAACTCGTCTTGACAGGCATGTGCTTATGCACAAATACAATTCACCACGCTTACACAATGTTTGCAATCACCGCGGGACTAACCTCAATACAAGTGATTGGCCTTCGATGCCCAGCACTAACAAAAACGAATCGGTTTGCCGATCTACTCCGTGAAATTTCTGAGCGCTTTATTCAAACTTGACAAAAGTGTAAGTGGTTTCCTTTCAAAACACGAAGCAATCTGAGAACTAAAGTCCCATCCCTATGTTGTCTAATCTCAGTATTCATCAACGTGATCCCTCCCGACTAACTGGCATTATCTATGACAATGTATTGGCCAAATGGTGCCACCAAATGATAAAGTTACTGCAATTCATTATTGCGCCAATGTTGATAATGATATTATAAATGAGAGAATCCACAACAGCTATACCATTCTCGACTCTTCGGGTCTTTCGGTAAAGTCACGTAGGGTATAAAATAAAAGAAATTAAATCACGACGTTTCGATTGCAACACAAGCAATCATCATTAGGTGGGAAAACCACAGCAAAGCTATACCATTTCCATTTAAATGTTAGATATATAATTAAGGATATGCTTGTCTAATACTAAATATATAATGGGCTACTGTAGATAAAACGTATTTATAACACCTATAAAGAAAAATACAAACATTTTGCATTGAGGTCCTGTTGCCATTTGCTAACTTATCAAGAGTGTTCAAATTACTTCTACTGCAAGTCTGCAATAATCGCATCCTTTGTAATTGTTGTCCAGCCCTCTGGAATGGTACCATCGCCTATAAACTTCTTATTGTGAAGCTTCTCCAGGTCTGATTTAAATCTGCAGACAAACCATTTCCAATATGGCTGCACGCTTAAGTCTGGCGTGATGCTCCACCTTGCATATTCTGGCCCTACTGTACGATACTCCTTATATGGTATTGTCTTGCCTTCTGAAAGCACAATCCGGCCATCACTCGCAACTGAACTCGTACAAATATCCGTCAAAAAATTATCTGTTCCAGGACGACTCCACCCTGTAACTGCCTCTGGCCGATGAATCTGAACGCTGTGGTCCTCGTCATGATTGGGCATCGTGTTTGTGCAGATGGCTTTA
>JAAXLI020001287.1:46071-61909 GCA_014621495.2 Entosphenus tridentatus | reverse complement strand
CCACCCAGATTTTATGGCCTTCCAAAAATCCACAAAGTAGGTACCCCCCTCCGTCCTATCGTCTCCACGATTAACTCACCCACCTACAAACTGGCCAGATTTCTGTCTGAGACTCTGCTACCATTCACGGGCAAGTCCACCTCAGCTGTACTTAACTCAGCTCACTTGTTTTCTCTAATCAAGGACATCTCACTGTCTCCGGATGATTTGCTTGTCAGTTTCGATGTAGTCTCTCTGTTTACCAATGTACCTGTACTTGACACCATTGCAATCATTGAACACTTGGTCCAACAAGGACTCAATCCAGATGTACCAACTTTGGAAAGGCACTGACTTACCAACACTTACTTCACCTGGAATGTTACATTCTACAAACAAAATGAGGGTACCCCAATGGGTTCTCCCTATTCACCAGTGATAGCGAATGTTTTCATGGATACATTTGAGGCAGATGCCATCCAGACATCCACCCTACGTCCTTCCTCGTGGAAAAGATACGTAGATGACACGTTCGTCATCTGGCCACATGGCCTGCCAGCACTGAACCAATTTCTCAACCACATTAATTCGATACACCCGTCTATCAAATTCACTATGGAAGTGAAAAATGATGGCAAGCTACCATTCCTGGATGTTTTGATTGAGAATAGGCCTGATGGCTTGTTGGGACATTTTGCCTACAGGAAAGATACCCACACTGATTTTATATCTGAAGCCTGATTCCTACGACCACCCGGCCCAGGAGAATTCCCTCATCAAAACACTAAACCATCGGGCCCGCTGCATCTCCGACCAGCACCACATAGCCAGGGAACTGGAGCACGTACACCAAGCCCTCAGGATGAATGGATACTCGGACCGCAAAATTCGCAAAGCTGTATCCCCAACCATGGAGAGACGGTCTTCTGAGGATCCCATCAAAACCATCACCTTACCGTACATCCAGGTGTCACCAAAAAGATTGCCAAAATCTTAAACAAACACAAGATCAATACAGTACACAAAATCCGTAATCTGATTCAATCTGTGAAGATATACAATACCCTTGATTTGAAGCTTTCGTGACTGCAGGAATCCATACTCTTTGGTTCTTTCGGTAAAGTCACGTAGGTAGAAAATAAAATAAATCACGACGTTTCGGGTGCAACACAAGCATCCACCATCAGGTGGGAAAGCGTGGTCTGCTGCTGAGGCAGACTTCTTAAAACAGTCTGCCTACGTGAATTTACCGAAAGAACCAAAGAGTATGCAATATCCTGGTGTATACAAACTGAGCTGTGGTTGCGGCAGCAGTTACATTGGGGAAACGAAACGACATGTCTCAGACCGGGTTCGTGAACACAAGGCAGATCTGAAACACGGCAGAGCCAATACCTATGCCTAGCTGACCATTGTTATAATGTTGTGGGCTCGCACGATATTGTTTTTTCCGAGACCAAGGTACTCTGCAAACCTTCGGGTTACCTTCAAAGATTTGGACATGAAGCTATCCAGATGTCCAAACATAGAGACAACTTTAACCGAGAAGACGGATTTAAACTGAGCAACCACTGGAAGGATGTGATTAACCAGCGCAGCGACCAGCTTCAGCAACCTGGTCTGACCAGTCTTCCTCTCGCAGCGCAGCAGCCAGCTCCATAGCAGCCAGCTCTGCAACAGCGAAGCTCCGCAGAGGCGAGCTCCGTCGCGGCGAGCTCCATAGCAGGAGCGAGCTCCGCACCCTAACGCGTTAGCACGGCCATCTTTTGGATCACTAACACGGCTGATCTGGACATCAACCACCGGCATGACTGCATCGACTTGCTCATCTCTCATTGACTTTAACATGATATTCTCATTAACGTCGCTCATTTAATTTTACATGCTTTTCTCATTAACCTTAGCATACTACATGTTAACACATGAACTGACATTAACTTTATACTCTTTGGTTCTTTTGGAAAAGTCACGTAGGTATAAAATAAAATAAATCACGACGTTTCGGGCGCA
Source organism: Entosphenus tridentatus (assembly GCA_014621495.2). Lineage (NCBI taxonomy): Eukaryota > Metazoa > Chordata > Hyperoartia > Petromyzontiformes > Petromyzontidae > Entosphenus > Entosphenus tridentatus. Next base: position 59,920 of record JAAXLI020001287.1, on the reverse strand, counting down.
ACACAAGCGTCCGTCATCAGGTGGGACAGCATGGTCTGCTGCTGAGGCAGACTGTTTTAAAAGATTTTAAATTGGTGGAGCCCAAGGGTCATAAAGAAGTGGCTAGGGCTAGGGATGTTAATGTGAGAAATTAGCATGTAACTTTAAGATAGGAGGAGAGCGGCCTCCTGGACGAGGGCACGAAAGTGGCTTTGTTAATGTGAGGGATTAGCATGATGTGAATGTGAAAAATTAGCATGGAACTGTAAGATAAGAGAGCGGCCTCCTAGACGAGGTCACGGCAGTGGCTATGTAAATGTGAGAAATTAGCATGTTAATGTAAAATCTAAGAGTGGTGCAATCCAAAGGCATGAGAGCAACGCAATGGGTGTAATCCAAAGGACATGTGAGCATGAGAGTGCATCCAAAGGCATGAGAGTGCAATGCAAAGGACATGTGAGCATGAGAGATCTAAGAGAGAGGCATAGAGAGAGACAGAGAGTCGGAAATAACAGCTGACATAGGCAGGTAGGATGGAAACATCACAGTCAGTTAAGACTTTACCTGGTTAATAACGTCCTTCCAATGATTGCTCAATTTGTACCCATCCTCTCAGTTGAAGTTGTGTCTGTATTTATATATCTGGATGGCTTCATGAACAAATCTCTGAAGGTAGCCGGTAGGTTTGCAGAGTACCTCCATCTTGGAAAAATCTATTTCGTGAGAGTCCACAGCGTTAAAACAATGATCGGCAATGGCAGAGGTATTAGTGCTACCGTGTTTCAGATCTGCCCTGTGTTCACGGACGCGGTCCGAGACTTGTCGTTTCGTTTCCCCAATGTAACTGCTTACACAACCACAACTCAGTTTGTAGACACCACGGTTTTGCATGTCAGGAATCACATCCTTTACAGATCGGATTAAATCACGGATTTTGTGTACTGTGTTGAAACGAATCTGGATCTTGTGTTTGTTTAAGATTTTGGAAATCTTTTTGGTAACCCCTGCTATGTATGGTTAAGTGATGGTTTTGGTTGGATCCTCAGAAGGTTGTCTCCGCATGGCTGGGGAGACAGCTAGGTGGTGCTGGTCGGAGATGCAACGGGCCCTATGGTGTAGTGTTTTGATGAGGTAATTCTTCGGGCTGGATGGTGGTGGGAGTCAGGCTTTAGATAGGCATCCGTGTGGGTGGCTTTCCTGTAAACCGAATGTCCCAACGAGCCATCAGGTTTCTTCTTGATCAAAACATCCAGGAATGGTAGCTTGCCATCCTTTTTCACTTCCATAGTGAACTTGATAGATGGGTGTATTAAATTGATGTGGTTGAAAAATTGGTTCAGTGCTGGCAGGCCATGTGGCCAGATGACGAACGTGTCATCTACGTATCTCTTCCACAAGGAAGGACGTAGGGTGGATGCCTGGATGGCATCTGTCTCAAATTTCTCAATGAAAACGTTCGCTATCACTGGTGATAAGGTAGAACCCATTGGTGTACCGTCATTTTGTTTGTAGAATGTACCATTCTAGGTGAAGTAAATGTTGGTAAGGCAGTACCTTACCAAAGTAGGTACATCTGGATTCAGTCCTTATTGGACCAAGTCTTCAATGATTGCAATGATCTCAAGTAGAGGTACATTGGTGAACAGAGAGACTACATCAAAACTGACAAGCAAATCATCCGGAGACGGTGAGATGTCCTTGATTAGAGGAAACAAAGTGAGCTGAGTTAGGTACAGCTGAGGTGGACTTGCCACCTCAGCTGTACCAAAGAGTACGTGTGATGCCACAGCAGCGAAGCCGCTCTGCCGGCGCCGCACCCGCGATGCCAACACAACAAAACAGCTTGGCCGACGCTGCTCTCCCCCCACAACCCCCCACATGAACACACACACACCCCCCATGTAGGACCTCGAGGGAAGTCACCTGGCCTCCAGATATTCACCCAGGATCCCTCCTCGTGGGAACATTCTCCACGGTTTCCTGGGGCCAGGGAATTGGCCGAGGCTTCCACGAGGTTAAATGGCACTGCGGCACCGTGAATTGACGTGAAGTCACACAGTCACAATGAGGCTACTCAACCACCGCGGTTAGGACACACAGCACAATGGGTTAGCAGGCAGGTAGGGGGCGGGGCCACGAACGGCGGGATGAGGGCAGGCACTCTGATTGGTTGGGGGATTAGCGGCGAACCCTGTGATGTAGGAAGCGGGAAGCGGACATCACTGAGAGCATCGGTACAAATGTGGTGATGTCACCAGCCAGCAATCTTTGATGTAGAGAACAATAAAAGGCAAGGGAAGGGAGAGATAATTGAGTTCGTGTTATTCTCAAGTCAGCCATCGGGACAGCCTACTCTCAGGCCGCTCGAGCGTCCGTGTGACGCGTCGCAGTGCAGCCAGGACGGGCGCCTCGGAACTTCGCACGAGTCAAACTGTGAGTATGCGAGAGAGGTAGAGGGCAGCGTGAGGACTCCTCGAGAGGTTAATTCGAAATAGGCGAGGTAGATTGGGATTACACAAAACTACGACGTTTCGATTGCAACACAAGCAAGCATCATCAGGAGGCTAATAGTTGTGTGGAAAACCTCCCCATAGAGGTGGTTAAATATTGACTTAAAGCTTTCGTAACTGCCTTTATGGGTAGGAATTCCACACAACTATTAGCCTCCTGATGACGATTGCTTGTGTTGCGATCGAAGCGTCGTAGATTGTTGTTAAAAACAAAAATTTCAACGTGACTTTACCGAAAGACCCAAAGAATAAGTTAAGATGTGGTCAAACCGATGCTAGATGGCAGAGGTTTGACCACATACTCACCCAAGACTCCACACACACGACCATGAGTCCTCCTCTGCCCCCCGCTTATATTGCCGTAGGCGCGGCTAGGCTCCGCCTCCGGCCACGCCCTCTCATGGAACTTTCCCGCAGGTTCTCAGAGTATCTCGGCCAGCGCCGCCCCTTACCTTTGGCCCTGACACCTCTCCCATTGGGATCGGATGATGTTGAAGTGGTGCCCGTACCCGTGCTTCCCTTTCCCAACCAGCAGGTGTCATCATGTCATTACACATGCAATATCCCGGCGTCTACAAACTAAGCTGTATATGCGGCAGCAGTTACATTGGGGAAACAAAGCGACATGTCTCAGACCGTGTCCGTGAACATAAGGCAGATTTGAAACACGGTAGGACCAATACTCCTGCCGTGGCTGATCATTATTTTAATGCAGCTGGCTCACACGAAATTGATTTATCTAAGACGATGGTACTTTGCAAGCCACTTTGGGTCATGACTTGATTTGTGTTTTCTTGTCAACATCCACCGTCAGCAGTGTGGATGTGTGGAGCGAAGTGCAAATGATTGCCTGGCAGCCCTTTTGATTGGTGTAGACCCACTGCGAGAGCGATGCCTTCTCCTACATTAACATTAGCTGCCCCGCCCATGCTGCTGACACACTTGGGCTACGCCCATCTCTAAACCTTTATAAACAGTTTGTCTTTAGAGGCTAACCCCCCTTGTCCTGATAACCGCTTGTGTTGGGATCGAAACATCGCGGTTTTTGTTTTTATTTATATATTTTATTTTTATTATATTTAAATTACTTAAAGAACCAAGAATAAGTCTCCGTTATAGACTGCCAGTACGCTCACTCAGGTTAAGAACCAGGCTACAGTCTACATTATAGACTGCCAGTATGCTGACGCAGTTTAATAACCATTTCTACAGTATACATCATAGGCTGCCAATACGCTCACCAGCTTAAAAACCAGGCTACAGTCTACATTATACACTGCCAGTACACTCACCGAGGTTAAGAAGCAGGTTACAGTCTACATTATAGACTGCCAGTACACTCACGCAACATAGTAACCAGGCTACAGTCTACATTATAGACTGCCAGTACACTCAGCCAGCTTAATAACCATTGCTACAGTCTACATTATAGACTGCCAGTACACTCACCAAACTTAATGTCCAGGCTACAGTCTACATTATAGACTGCCAGTACACTCACCCAGCTTAATAACCAGGCTACAGTCTACATTATAGACTGGCAGTACATTCACCCAGCTTAATAACCATTGCTACAGTCTACATTATAGACTGCCAGTACACTCACCAAACTTAATAACCAGGTCACAGTCTACATTATAGACTGCCAGTACACTCACTTCGATTAAGAACCAGGCTACAGTCTACATGAGTGTTTTTGTTTATTATTTTATTTTTATTATTTTTATTTTTACTCACTTCATTTTTTTTTATTTTTCGATCTACGTGATTTTACCGAAATAACCAAATAATAAGTAGTAATATGTCTACATTTTACAACGTGTTCAATACACTGGATCCACAGCTACTTGTCTGAGCAGTTCCAACTGAAAAGACCCCATTACTAATGAAGTTCCACAAGGCTCTGTGCTTGGCCCTATCCTGTTCTCCCTATACTTGAACAATCTCAATGTCATGTTTATTTGGCTCCACCACACCTAGTTTGCCTTGCTTTTGCAAATTGTGTCCCTGGACTCGCATCCCATTGAACAGGTCGATAACTTTAACTATCGAGCTGTTATCTTGGACTTGAAACTGTTCTTCAAGCCCCACATCAGCCATATCGCCAACATGAAAATATATATGAATTTGGATTCCTCGATATTAATACACACCGTATCCCATCTCTGCTCCATCTTGCGATAGCAAAAGCCACCATCCTTCCCATCTTTGACTATTGCAATATAATCTACAACCTACCAGCTTTCTGCCCCCTGCTTTGCCCTTGACGCCCCCTATAGAACACATTATTGCCACCTAAATATCACCTCCAATGGGCCTTCTACGTCCAAAAATTATTTAACACAGATTCCCATAACATCTAATGGACATCCTAATTAAACTGATTGCCAGCTGTAACATGAAAAGTGGCCCGCTGTTTTCACTAAAAATGCCACACACCCCAGTGTTGATCAATTTAAAGACACACCACTGTTGATACATGTTTATCAATATTATCAGCTATGATCGAATGCAGCGCTGGATGAAGGCCACATTCGAGCCCTGTGTGCTAACCATTGTACCGTGGAAGAATGCCACGTCGCAGGTAATCGGTGTGGAATTCACGACACTCAGGAACCGGTGAGACTGCTTAACCAATGGAAAGTTTCACATCTCTATCCGGGTGGGTCCCACGTGACCTCTACCCGGCAGTTTACGTAGCTACAACACTGGTAGACGATAGGCAGATCCGGTGCGGTGTGGTGTGGTAACGTGCGGGTAACCCCCACCCCTTCTTCTAAGACATCTGACCAGCGTGGAAGAGTAGACCAAGTACCCTCCCTCTCGAGAGGGGCTCTCTGGAGCGCCCTCTGGTGGAGGTCTCTTTCACGAGAGGGAGGTCTGCATCTTTTTCTTCAGGAGAGGAGTCAGGTAAAGTCACAACCACCACAGCCACTACCACCATCATCACCCATACTGCCACGATCATAATTATTTCCCACACCATCATCGCGTTCGGAGGGTTCAGTGTTAATCATTTAGGTTCATGGAGGCAGATTAATGTTCCCATAGGGTTCTGTGCGAATCGCTGAGGCTCGTAGAGCCAGACTAAGGCTCCCATAGGGTTCAGAGTGAATCACCGGCTAAGGCTTGACTACAATTCCCAGGTTGTTGTCGACAAGACAAAGACTACCTCTAAAGTTTGTCTCATGTTGACAACGTGAACACTGCTGACATGATATCCATGCAGTGCATAACGCGTTGTGGTCACCTTCTTACAGGCGCTGCAAAGAGCTGCGGACATCGCCCAGTCTCCACTCCCAGTGAGTAACGACGCTGCGTGTCTATCCACTGCTCGATCACTCTCCTCACATTCAGAATTAAACACAAAGCTCGAGAGAGGTGGGTGCTTGTAGGAGTCTGTCATCCAGCAGTGGATTATCCATGGCTCTAGATGATGGGTGCGCAATTACTCACCTCCCACAATACGATCAGTCAGACCCTCTGTAATCTCGGTAAATCTCTTCATTCCTAACTAAACAAACGCTTAAATAAATGTCAAACAGTGTAGGGGCCAAAGGGCTCCTCTGTTATACCCCAACGTGAACATGAGATGTCTCTGACTACTGGCCACGTAGCTTACCTGGGCTTACCCACCATCGTGAAGGTACTTAACGATTGTAATCAGAGGTGTTGTGACTAAATTACGAGGTTGAAATTATGATGAGGACGATGATGATGATGATGATTGGCATGTGGACAGAAGGGAGAAGAAGGCTCTGTGTAAGAAGGCATGCCTGTTCACCACTGCCATCGCAGTTCAACTAAAATATTTGTTTATAACAAGATGCCGGTTCCTTATGCACAAGTAGAAAATGCAACCCTTTCTTGTCTGGGACTTCGATATGGGAGGGTGATGGGGTGGTGGGGGAGGGGGCAGGGGGGAGGGGTGGTGGGGGTGGAGGAGGGGTGGTGGGGGAGGGGCGGTGAGGGATGGGGGTGGAGTAGTGGGGGAGAGGAGGTCTTACTCGGAATCATTCGGGCAGAATTATGTTGTTTCTTGTTATCGGCCTCGTAACACTGTGTGGAAGCTACCTGGCTATGTTGATCTTCTCGGCCAGAGTCATGCGCTCAGTCAATCCATGACACCTGTGTCAGTGACGGTATCTGCCAGCGAGCTGTTGACACTTCACTTCGCTTAATAGTGCACCTAGCCTGGCACAAGCACCGTCGTGATGTCACCAACACTGTGGCAAATTAAGGTTGTATTATGCACTACACTTATACTTTACGTGGCAGGTGATGTGTTTTTTTAGTGATTCTAATTTAAAATTTGGCTCCTAGACCTGTCAGCGAGTTGGCCCAGGGCTCCCCTATTAGTCCAGCTAGCCACGTTTTCAATATACTTTATTTTTAGTTTTTTAAATAAGTATTCGAGCGGGATTGGTGGCCTTGGGGCTATCACACCGTGCTTTAAACCCACTAGCACATCATATCTGAGGCTAGCGTTGTAGGATTGACTTTTCTGCTCTCTGCTGATGGTGGGTAGGCCCGGGTAGAGCTGTGGCCAACAGGCAGAGCCATCCCTCTGTTCACCGCATGATGCAACCAGGATGTCCTCTGGCCCTTACATTATGTAACATCTTCTATGACCACGAAATATGTGCAGGTGTCCATGGCTGTAGCCGAGGAACTTCCATCTTGTACACATTCAAACAGAGGCTGACTGATGTCTGGGTCTGGTCACACACACACACACTTTATCCTTTTCAAGGCAAATGGGGAGCACAGCAGCGCCTTTCCTTGATGTTTCTGCACTGGCAGCTGTGATTGTAGAAAACACTTCTCTCTGTCGAGTTTTTAATCTGACAGAGAAAGTGGTATTGTTGTAAACATAATAATTATAATAACGCGCCTTTCCCTAGGCAATGTCTGGAGAGGAAGAAGAGGAACGCTCAAGACAAGCTCACGATGAACTTGCACGAATGCTCAGAGACGCGGGTCTTGACGAGGTTTACTGGAAACAGAAACTGCGCGATGTTCTGCTAATTTCTAATGCACATGCGCTGCTTCACCTCGACCGGCAGGAATGCAAAGAACTGGACTCGCATTTCCGTAAATCGTGGGAAAAGAAGGCGTTTTATAAAATGATTGGCATTGATGCTGATGATATTGTGAGTGATAAAGAGGTAATGAGCTTAGCTCGTATACAAAATGATAATCCGTTGCCTCCTGTCGTGTCTGAGAAAATGAATGAGCCAACCCAAGTGATGGGGAATTCTGTTTCAGGACATTGTGGGTCAGATGAGATTTTACAAAATGCCTCTGGGGGCCTTGCTCTAGAGGGAGTGTACATGAGTGGGAAGTTGGAGGATAAATTGGAGAAGAGAGGGAAACTTTTGACAATCCCACAAACATTCCGGTTCGTGGATCCGGTCCACACGCCCATGACAAAACAACACGAGTTTATTTCTTTCAGTGAAGAATCCATGTTCGAGAAGGGAATGGAAGTCATGGGCTTTAGCAGCACTGTCTCAGAGCAAAGTTACGTCTCTACCTTGAATAGAGAACCAATCTCAATGCCAATCATGTCATTGAATCTTAAGGAAATGCAAAATGTTCAGACTGATCATCCCCATATTTCCAGGACAGAGTACACGTACCTGCCATTAGCCTCAGCGCATCTTCAAATGGCACAAATCAGGTTGTCTGATGCAGCCGTGAAGGAACTACAAAATATTGAGAACACCTTGGAAAACACGAAAGCAGATTTCAAAAGCACCGTGTTAACCAGCATGATCAGAAACTTCTTCCACATATTCGGCTCTCACGCAAACGAGGGACCCCTCGAATTTGGAGGAATATTTTGGAGGAAGGCGTCGGCTAAAGGTTTCGGTTCAGATCAGCAAGATGAAATGAAACGGCTCTTGTCCGAGTTATTGGGATCCACCATTGGTGCTGACGGTGACAGTCGTACGACTACTGATACGGGCGCAGGAATGACCACTGAGCCAGCTGCAAGTGGCTCTGGCCAGCACGACCCGGTGCTCACTGATATGGTGAAGATGACTGTGACCTCAATAGGCGGTGACCCTGACGTTCATGATCTTCCTCAGTGGAAAGCTGCTGTTGTTTCCAACAATAGGACATGGTCTCTCATTGACAGAGGCAGCAGGTTTATACCAGTATGGGACATCGTCCTGTCCAATCATAAATGTGATTTTAAAGATGTCCTGAAGGTAGCCAGTGATCTCATAACAGCGTACGCCATCTTAACAAATAAACATGCAAATAATTATCAAGATGATGCATTGGCTGCCACTATTGTCGAAGCCCAATCGATCATGCAAGATGTCAGGCGATGGATGATATCAAACGTACAACAATGGATGATATCAGACGATATAACTCATCTGGATAAACTGTGGAATCTAAAACAGAAATTCTATGAATGCACACAAACTAACAGGAGTTGGATCGACGCCTGTCTCTCCCATCCATCCCTTCATGAATACTTGAATCTGACTGTATTAACATGCAACCATTCATCTCGTGACGAACCAAAACAATTAAAAATGAAAATACAGCGCCTTTTAGAGCCGAATATCTATGCAGTGGAGAACTTCCCCCAGCGTTCCTCGATAACGCAGTGGGTGTATGGGACTGATAGAGTCAGGATTCATGATGCTGAGCTAAAGGCCCTCGCCAACACATTTACAGAAACAAAGAAACGATTAAAGCAAGTCATGGATTCACCGACTAATTCTGAAACTGCGCTGAATGTCGCAAAAGTGAAGGGAACCAATGATGTCACATTTTCCCTCAATTCCCTGTGCCGATGCCTCCGAGAAATGAAGCAGGTGCAGGACGAGGAGCTGTTCATTGCAGCTGCTGCTGCTTCAGGGTTCAGTGCAACGGAGCGATTGTTCCACCGCCTCCTGGACTATGAGGACGTTGACTGCCTTCAGCACGAAGTGCAGAGGGCACACAGCGAGTACTCGGCTCTCAGATCTCAAAGCGATCCCGTGTCTGCTATTTTGCAGACTGAAAGGTTTATGAATCTGCTTGAAAGGCTGGCCCTTAAAAAATACTACCCCAAGAAAATGCACACAGGGGATGTGTGTGTTGTGAAGTCAGCAATGTGTACAAAACATCCATGCACAGAACAAGAACTTGCCTCTTATTTTTTGCAGAGACTGATAATGGTTGACTATGAAGCACGGTATGTTCGTGTTCAGAGTGAAAATAAATGCCATGAGACCATGAATAGTAATGAAAACTCTAATTACGACGACTTTTTTAAGGATGATGATACATTGATTCGTAGAGAGGGGCTTGCAACAAACACTAAAACCCACATTCATCCCATGGATTTGCAAATGACAATTTATCATTGTGGAGACAATTTCGTGAGGCAGTACATTTACAACAAACTCGCATTTTGCCAGTTTGCACTGCCGCTTTTAGTTCCAAATCCTTGTAGCTCAGAAATTGAATTGCCTCTTTGGGCATTCCGACAGATCAACAAGAACTGGAAATGCCGTGACACATCTACTAACACCCTGCAAACCAAAACCTGTGCAATTGTTAAGGCAGACACTCCTCTAGTGTCCTTCATAAGATTTGGTGAATCGCCCACATCGAAATCTCAGATGCTGAACTCTCTGCTCAGTAAGCAAAGACATGGCGTTTTCTTTCATCGGCACTGCAAAGGCAGCAGCAGGAATGGTCTCCTAATGGAAGGAGTCGCAGAGGTCGCCTGGTATTGTCCAGGTGGGAGGGATGACGACGTCTTCAATGACTGCATAGCGTTCACAAATCTGCATGGAGATGCGAGACGGCACAGAAGACAGGTGCAGTTTCTGCACGAGATATCCTCTATCAATGTGATACTGATGTCAGATCATGATCACAATGATGAAGCTAAACTCATTTTGCAAGAATGTCTGACTTCTCCAAAGCCTTTTGTTTGTCTTTGCGCTGACCAAGAGAGAATCGAGGGTGGAAATTCAAGGGAAAAAGTGAAAATTGCTGTTAAGAACAGAAATGAGGCCGATTTAATGGATGAATTGAAGTCAACTCTCAATAATCTGTTGGCCATTTCAACACAAACGATCAACCTCAATGATTGCCCAGACACTGCCAGACAGCACGGCTTCAAAGTTGATGAAGATGATGAGCATTGTAAACAAGGAAAGTCTATGGCAGACGTCTTACTGATTCTTCTCAAGGACAAGCCACTGTCTTCCATTAAAGAAACTTTTCTGCCTCTTCAAGGTAAATTGTGGCACGAGTGGTGCAAGAAAGACAAAGAATTCACTCGCTTGAGAGTTAAAGGGGACCAAAGCATTCAGGATTACAGGGACAACATTTCAGAGGAAAAGAAAAACTTACGGAGAGCCCAGCTTCTCAAAACATTTCCTCTCAATGATGTAATGAGAACATTTATTGAAATTCTGCAGCATCAGCAAGACAAAGTAAAAAAATACTTCCTGCATTGGCTAAAAATAGATTTAGAAAGGCTGTCTGCAGAGGGCTTATCACAACTTAATCTGCAGTATCACCAGGCTTGGGCACGAAGTATTAAGTCGAAAGGCACTGAAAGTGCTACAAAACAAGAGCTGGATAAAATATTTGTCGAAATTGGTGCCTCTTCTTTTGGAATCGATCACCTTTTCAGAGAAGTTGGCCAGATCTACGAAGCGTCACAGACACGGTACGGTGCTGACAAACGCTCAGCTGCTTTGCCAGGCATCGCAGCAGATTTGATGCTCTCTGGGTTCCCTCTTGAACTCATGGACGGTGATGCCTCACATGTCCCTCTCTCTTGGATCAACTCAGTTTTGAACAAAGTGAGGGAGAAAATTGGGAACAAAACTCTGTTTGTCCTCTCCATCCTGGGCTTACAAAGCAGTGGCAAGTCCACGCTGCTGAATGCCATGTTCGGTCTCCAGTTCGCTGTGAGTGCAGGGAGATGCACCCGAGGCGTCTACATGCAGTTGGTGAGGGTGGAGGCAGAGCTCAGAAAAGAGCTGGGCTGTGACTTTGTGTTGATAGTCGACACAGAAGGGCTCCGAGCCCCAGAGCTATCAAATGCGACACCCACTCATGACAATGAGCTGGCTACGTTTGTGATCGGCCTTGGCAACGCGACCATCATCAACATTATGGGAGAGAATCCATCAGAGATGCAAGACATTCTACAGATCGCTGTGCAGGCATTTCTGCGAATGAAGCAGGTTAAGTTGTCATCGAGCTGTGTGTTTGTGCATCAAAACGTAGGAGATATGACCGCTCAAGACAAGAACATGGAGGGCAGGAGACGCCTTAAGATGAAACTCGATGAGATGACGCGCTTGGCCGCGCAGCAGGAGCAGTGCGATGTTGATTCCTTTGACGAGGTGATCAAGTGTGACGTGGCCTCCCATATCCATTACTTCGCTCATCTTTGGGAGGGAAACCCTCCAAATGCTCCGCCAAATCCAAGCTACTGCCAAAATGTCCAAGATCTTAAACGAATGTTACTCGACATTGCTAAACGAGAACGCAACGTCTTGAAGATATCCGAGTTCAAAGCACGCATTCAGGATCTATGGACGGCCTTGCTTGCAGAAAACTTCGTGTTTAGCTTCAAGAACACCCTAGAGATCGCAGCTTATAGCAAACTGGAAGAAATGTATGTAAAATGGACTTGGAGCCTGAGGAGTCATCTTATTCAAGAGGAGAATAAGCAGCATACTATCATTAACAACAGTACAGACACAACGTATGATTTGACTCGGTCAAGCGTTGAGCAAACGGTTTTTCCAAAATACAACGAGATCAGCCAAAAAATTGAAACATATTTCAATGAAGATGATGCTGAATTGTTGAGTCAATGGAAAGCTAATTTCGTAAAGAGATTTGAAACAATTAAGGATGAGCTTGTGACTAATACTTACAAAAAATGTACTGATCTGATGAAGCAAAAGAGTGCTCGGATCAAGCTAGATCAAAATAGATCACGCTATGAGAATCAACTGATGAAGAAGAGTAAGGATTTGGCTTCAACACTGAAAACTACCGGACGGAAAGATATCCAATTGGAGATAGAGTTCGATCAGATGTGGGAAGAATGGACCGATGAAGTGAAAAATAGCATTGCCCCACCTAGAAAAGTGGATTTTAGACGACATGCACAAGAAGCACTGCAAGAACATTTTCAAGGTGAAAAATATTTATTCACTAAATTGATGAACATGCATGCAAATGAATTGTTCATGTTTAATCATCAAGAACATGTTGTTAAAAAACGAGGTGTTTTTAATACGTTAATGAATTTATCGTACACTAATCGACAAGATATTGAAATTGTTGACAAAATAAAAGAGGATGCAGAAAATGCAGCCGTGATTTTTTTTAAAGATCTAGAGCAACGGAAGCTTGGTTACAATGAAACCAATATACATGAAATAATACAAGCTGTGCTGACAGTTGTAGATGCTGGTATAAATGATTCAGCTTCTAAACGCAATTTAACAGTGAAGCTCACAAATAGGTATAAGCTAGATTTAGCAATACATATTTTGGTCAATGCTGAAGGGAGGTTTCAGGAAATACAGAATGATTTCCAGAGGGCAAACGATCCTCTAATATACCTCAACAGCAAGAAAGAAGATTACTTTAACAGCTTTAAGATTCGATGCAAAGGAGCAACAACCACCACCATCTTTGCTGACACTTTGTGCAGAAAACTCAAAACATTCGTGCACCAGGCAGTCTGTGACAAAGCCAGCATTGACATTGCAAGCAAAATGAGGTCAAATTGTCCGGCATTCAATGGCAATCGATCAAATTTACAAAACTACATCATGATACATTTAGCAGGAAGAGAAGATTTTAAAGAATTCATTGAATATATTCAGAGACCAAAACAATATTTTCAAAGCTACATTAAAGAACGTGTTGAAGAATATTGCTCAGCAAACGAAAATAAAACAATTCGTGAAATATTACGATCATGTCTTGAGCTTTACAAGAACGATGTTTTTAAAGCGATTACTGATGCAACAACAGCTGTCCAGAAAACCAAAGGCGATGCATCATCGTGGCTGGATGTGTTTAGTAAACAGCTTGGTGACAAAATACATGTCCCAAGGCAGAGTCTGGTTAGAGCTGACTACAAAGATATAGATGATATCGGCTACTTTAGAGAAGAACTAACCGCAGCAATGACAACCATGTTGGCACAGTTGAACAAAGATTATTCGAAAGCATCCTTAACGGATTTACAAGACGTAAGGAACACACCTCATGACATGCTCTGTGTGCAGATGAGTGGATGCTGGGTGCAATGCCCATTCTGTAAAGCCATCTGCACAAACACGATGCCCAATCATGAC
>JAAXLI020001286.1:117343-132262 GCA_014621495.2 Entosphenus tridentatus | reverse complement strand
GGGGGGGGGGGATTTGGGGTTTGTTTTCACGCGGTGGGTCGACACGGGAGAGGGGTACGAGGTGTCAGCGGTACGGTCGGTCGGTCTTCTTAAACGCTGTCTCTGCTGCAGCCCCCATTGCTGATGCTGCTGCTGCTGATGCTGCTGATGTCGCTGCTGCTCCTGGTGCTGCTGCTGCTACCGCTTCTGCCGCTGATGCTGGTGCTGGTGCTGATGATGCTGATGATGATGCTGATGAGGATATTGCTGCTGCTGCCGCTAATGCTGCTGCTGATGCTTCTGCTGATGCTGCTGCTAGTGCTGATGATGCTGATGATGATGCTGATGAGGATATTGCGGCTGCTGTTGCTGCTGATGCTGCGAAGCCTGTAGGTTTAGTCGTCGGAGGCGCCTGAGGCGGCCGTCTTTTTTTTGGTAATCTGCTGGGTGTCTTGGTATAACCCAACAACACCACCCCACCCCTCCCACTTGTTCCGTGGTGTTAACGAAAGGTGGGGGGCAGTGGCGGGGTGGTCTCCATCAGGGTTGGTAGAGCCGTGGTGTTTCGTTAGCCGGGGAGTTTCGTTAGCCCGGGGGCGTTTCGTTAGCCGTGGAGTTTCGTTAGCCCCGGGGCGTTTCGTTAGTTGGCGTGGCAACCCTGCGGATGAGGCATTGGGCCGGGGGAGCGTTGGGGGCACGTCGTCCTCACGTCCGTAGTCGCCCAAGCCGCCGTCCGGATCGTCCGTTTCCTTCCGAATTATTATTATTGTTGTTGTTTACGGATCGCCGTGGGTACGTCTCTTTGAATTTTTTTTTCAAAATTTCCCCCGCAGCCAAAAAAGCGATGGGAATCCGGGTCGGGTTTTGCGCGCCGGGCGATGGGACCCCGCGGTACGCCCAGCAGCGAGCGCCCGCCGGCGTTACCGGCACGCTGGCGCCGCTCCGCTCGTCCGTAGCGAACCTCACTGCCTCCGGCAATGTCCTTTGGCCGCGTCGCCGTGAGGGCCGGGGTAGCGGTAGGGGTGGGGGGCGGTAGGGGTGGGGGGCGGTAGGGGTGGAGACTTCACTGCCACGCCGCTGAATCATTGTTGTGATTTTTTTGTCATCAGCAGCAGCAGCTTTCAAAATGAGTTAAAGGTACCCCACAAAGACACAGATACCCCCCCCCTTCGTACAACCCTCACAGACTGTTGGGGCAAGTGGTGTTAGGTCGGAACGGCGCACGAGCGAGTGGGTGGCCAGCACCACGCCCGGCCGCCTTTATCTCCCCCAGTGGCGACGTTTACCACACACCACT
Organism: Entosphenus tridentatus; assembly: GCA_014621495.2. NCBI lineage: Eukaryota > Metazoa > Chordata > Hyperoartia > Petromyzontiformes > Petromyzontidae > Entosphenus > Entosphenus tridentatus. The sequence continues at coordinate 130,986 of JAAXLI020001286.1, read as the reverse complement.
ACACCAGGTACTAATTTGAGGCTGAGTCGACCTAGGGGAGGAGGCCCAGGACCGTTTCAGATAATCGTCACCGGTGTTGGCCATGAGCGGGAATCGTAGCGCGGGCGTAGCGCTAACCGCTGCACCACTGCTCCACACACACCGACAAAAAAGACAAAGATCCCCTTAAACTGTTGGGTGGGTCGGTGGGTGGGTGGTTCGGTGGGTGGGTAGGGTCCCGTTCACCGCTCAATCAGGGAACGACGTGAACAGCTCAGCGTTCATTTTACTTAGAGAGAGGGGCATAGCAGCAACGCTGTTTTTATCAAGACGTCGGTACTCACAGCAGAGAATCATAGCGGCGCCGCCACTCTACCGATAGCCGGCGCCAAAAGCTGCCACACGCCACCACCGCCGTGTCCTTGCGGGAGCCTCGGTACGCGCAGGTACGTCGTCGGACGAACCGATGACCAACCGCGGTTAATGGGAGTTGGGGGGGTGGGAGAAACAAACTAAACACAACGACAGCGACGTCAAGCGGTCGTAAAGAAATGAGTTTCCGATTTTAGATTTCAAAGCGCTTAGCTCCCGTGGCTTCTTCACTGCCAGTTGACATGGTGTGGGAGTGGTGGTGGTGGTTGGGGTGGTGGGGGAGTGGTGGGTGGTTGGGGTGGTGGTGGTTGGTGTGGTTGGGGATGGTGTGGGAGTGGTGGTTGGGGTGGTGTGGGAGGGGTGGCCGGGGCTTGCAACACAAACTGTTGTTGAAGATTCATCTCGATTTGACGATCAAAAGAACTGAAACCCTCTGAGGTGCTTTTAAATATATATATGGAGTGTGTTTGGGTTCATCTCGTCAGCAGGAAGAAAGTCGTTTACGGGCCCCGAGCGGTTTTGGTGACACTCGTCGCAAGATCCATCCTCTCTCTCCCCTCTTCCCGCTCTCTCCCCTCTCTCCCCTCTCTCCTCTCTCTCCCCTCTCTTTTCTTTATGATCAGAGGAAACAAGAAGATGCTCGGTGTAGTCGGCACTTTGCTTCGTTCATCATTTCGTTTTTGTTGTTTTTTTCAATGCTTTGCTTTATGTGCCCCCCCCGTTTAAATGAAAGATTTCACAGATACGAGAGCTACCGGCTGAGGCCGTAGGACTGCGAGGAGGGCTGGGTGCAGATGCAGCACTTGTCGCAGTAAAAAAAATGAAACTTAAAAATATGTACATAGAAAACAGGGGGAACACAGACATGGAGTAGTGAGAGAGATGGGGGTAGAGAGAGAGGGAAGGGGTAAGAAGAAGGAGGAGAGCAGAGCGTGACATCTTTTGTGAAATCCCCTCTCTCTCGCCTCTGACGCCGGCCTCGCGTGGTGCTCAAGGCCGCGCCGCCCCCCGGGACAGTTTTTGCAGCGCAAGAACAAAGTGAATGCTCGCTTGTCAGTATTACTCGACACCCTCCCTCCCTCGTGTGTGGGAATCGGATGGGGGGGGGGTAGTATAGGGGGGGCGAGGGGGTAACGATACCCCCCCCACCTCCTGCCACCCACCGCTGCTACCAACACAAGCGGCCCGCGCTTTCTCGAGCCCTTGCCTCGTGTTATTTTTGCTCCGACCGGTCGACGAAGAGCCCCGAGCTTTTACGTCGTCGTGCGACGGGGGGCGGGAATTGCTTCTCGTCTACCGAGCGTCGAGCTTCGGAATGGCAGAGCGGCCGGGGGCATGGGGGGGGTCCCGTCGGGCTCCTGATGTCCGTCCGCCCGCTGGTTAATTCCTTGGCTGGCTACGGTTAGAAGCAGCAGCGGCCGTGGGGACGGTGTTGCAAGGTGGACGCAACAATCGCCAGCGGCCAGACGGCGCGACGGTGATGAGGAATTCGACCAAACGAAGACCTTTGTATCCAAGTTGGTCATCAATATCCCCACCCCACCCCCCACTACCCGAACCTCACCTGAAATCCCACGACCCCCCATCGGTAAACAAGGTGCTGTGAGTTACGTTAACCTCGCTGTATGTGTATTATGTATCAAACTTAAAATACGTATAATATTAACCCAGAGTGTAGCATTTATCTTATTTTGCTCGTTTTTTTTTGTACGTTCTATTTAGTTTTCAGAAGTTAAAGAACCTAAAGTACCGACTTGTGAATTTCTATAATTACATTGTACGCAGTTTGTTGTACGATGGACGCGTTGAGCAAGGACTTAGGTACGAATCCGTCGCGGCGAAATACACGAAACGCCAGTTCACACGCGCTCACAACTGGCGTCTCAAACCTCCCTCCCCCAACCACCCCTTGATGACGGATCGGTTGACGTCTTTGAGACCGGCTTCTGTAGAGGCCTTCCCAAGTTTCCCAGTCATCGACACGCGTTAAAGACGATTGGGTGAAAACAACGACAACAATTTCTCGAGGGCTTCGTGGAAGCTGCGTTTTTGGAATTTTCTTCCGAGTCACGTTCCGGCGGCTTGAGAAGATCTCGTTTTGCGACTCATTCCGGCGGCGGCCAATACGCGGATCGCAATGCCGCGGGCGGGCGGGCAGGGATGACCGCCGAGAGGTTACGTTGCGTATCTGCGGACAGAATCTGAACGAATCCTGCGGAGAGCTTATTTTCGTGACGCCCGACGGCAAATAAAAATCCCACGGCCTCCGAATTCGAACTTCAAAAAACGCGTGCTGACGTCTACCGATAGATGGCGCCAGTGCTCAGCATGGCTATCGAATATGTCGGCCGTTCTCCCCGTTCCCAGACGTCTGGGCCGGTTGGGTGGGTTGTCCCGTTCTGCGCCAGATCTGGGAACGGCGTGAGCGGCTCGGCGTTCATTTTATTTAGAGATAAGCGACGCAGCAGCGGCAGCAGCACCGTTGTTTTTTTTTAATTATCAAGGCGTCGTTAACTCACCACGGAGAGCCGTAGCGGAGGCTTCGGCGCACCGGTAAAGTTGCGTCGTGACGTGCACGTCATCGGAATGGAATCGGAAGAACAGCTGATGGCGTACACGTAACGAATCGGATAGGGTTATGGAAGGGGGTTAAATCCATCCCGTAGCTCGTCCGTGGATCGCGGAGGCCCACCGAGGCCCACGCCAGAGCGTGTTATCGCCGCGCTCCGCGTACTGGCCCACCGCTGGCGTTGGGAGGCTCAAGGTGACCTAGGAGGGTCGAGGTTTCGGCGTCTTGAGACTTGGCTCACTCTGCTCCGGGAGCTTGAGCTTTGACGTTTCGGTGACCTGCGGAAACTTGGGTTTTAGAATCTCGGTGATGCTTCATCACTTTTGAGGCTGTGAAGGGTGGCCAGGTCTCGGTGGGATTCTGAAATGCAGGAATCCCCGGGACCGAGTTTCCTCGGGACCTTCTGAGACTTGCAGCGCTCCGGGAATTTGAGTTTGTGGCATTGCCGAGATGCAAGGAGAGACTGGGTTGTCGGAAGTTCGACGCCAGATTTCAGGGTGGAGGGGGGGGTTGGGTGGTCCCGTAAACTTTTGGTACGCGAAAACCGTGACTGCATTTCCGGGGGGAGGGGGGGAGGCGATCTTGAGACTTAAAAACTCCACGGGGGGGGTGGGGGAACCGCGTTTGAGTTCACCAAAAAAAGTCTCGAGTGGCATTTCGAACTTGCTCAGCGGTGTGTCGAAGGGGGGGCACCGCTTAGCAATCTCTTGAGATGCCCCCCACGGTTTTTGTCTGACGGCTGGCGTTGCGCGCCGGGCTCCTTACAAGAAATGTGGCATTAACCGATCGCTGTTGTTACGATGACGCTGTTTACGTTTGTAATGTGCTCGCGGATTTCGCCACTCCTTCCACCCCCCCCCCTTCCCGTTTGAATCCGTATTATCGTCGTTATTACACACGCGCAGCGTATTGCGCGAATTCACGAGCGGTGGATTTGATATCTTTTTTAGCTTTTGACGTCGTACCTCTCGCAGAAACGCACTCACGATTGCGTTTGGTTTTTGTTTTACGTTCGGGCAACAAACGCCGGACGACACTCCGCTGTCCTAACACGCGCGCCACTCCTACGAACGTACCGTGCATACATAACGTTATGCACGCACGCACGTCCATGAGAATTTCCTAACGTTTGTGGCTCACGTGCTACCAGGCCTGCAGATTAGATACGACCGGATTTCATTTTTTTTTTTGCACGGCCCGCGGCTGACTCGCACAAGGCGTTGCCACTTCGAAAGGGCCCCCCAGCAAACAACGGGGGGCTGTCACTTTGCATTGCACGGTGTGTTTGAGCCCGATGATCGTGCCGGGCATAGCAAGATGAGTCATCGCTGTGCTGACCTCTCCCTCCGTTGTGAATCCGGCTTCGAGTCGTTGCACGCTCCGCGGTTCTGTTCTCTGGGCGAGTCTCGTCGCTCGCCCGGCCCGGAAAGTTGACGGTTTTTTTTGTTTGTTACATTTCCCATTTGTACATCGTAACCACCCGTTATCAAGTATCCGCATCTGCTGCTGCTGCCACCGCCGCGGCTTGCGACAGACGCGGATGTCTTCACTGATCAGGTCCTGAAGAGGGGAAATATTTTGGGGGCTGGCAACAACGACGACACGGAAGTTTCGACGCACGCGGCCATACGCTTCTTTCGCGGACGCGCGCATTCACGTTGCTGTTGGACGTCGTGTCTCGGGTGACACTAAGGCGCGTGCATGCGTGCGTCCATGTCTGGCCGCCCCCCTGGTTCCCCGGTTCCGACCAAAGTTATTTTACCGTCCTTATTCAACCCCCGTAAGCAAAAGGGGTTTCTCTCGCACCACTGCAGTGTATAGGCGCAGCTGCATGCGATGGTAGTGAGCGCGGCTTTGGGTCACGCAATTGGTGACGAGTGGATTTGCAGTCGCATTTCTCATTGCCGGCTGTGCCTCGGCGCAGCGTTTTTGTTGTGTGGTGCTCTGAATATCGCCCCCTGTTAGGTGGAAAGGCTACGTTCCTGTGGCAGGAGCAAGTGTGGTCCGTAGCAAAACGATCGCTGACTTCCCGATGCGCTAACCTGGTGCGGCCTCACGACGTGGTTATTCATTTTATTCACCCTGGAGAGATGATGATGATGATGGTGGTTGTGACGATGATCATGATGGCTGAGAACTCGAGACGGGGTTTGTAAACTTGTTTTACTCGAGTTGAACACAAACACAACATCACGTTCAAGATAAACCCCCCACACTGTTAATATAATCGGACGTACATGGTATGCAGATGACATTGACAAAACAAAACCGCGTTCTACGATTTGTTGTTTGTTAGTCATTAACGTGGGTCTCGGGACAGAGACGAGCCATCGCCGTTGCTAGTTCGTCACGGATGATGTCTGCGGCTCTGATCGCCGACGGGGTAATTCAATCTGAAGAGAGAAACCAAACTGAGATGACATTGCGAGCGATACCTCGGTTTTTTTTATTTCTCCTCCCTAACATTTGTTATTTTGCTTGCCTCTAGAACGTTAAGCATAACTTTTTTTGATTGTTAATGATGCCACTCCGTGTCTCTCAAGTTTCCGCTGAACCCAAATCATTTAAGCAGCAGTAGTAGAAGCAGCACATGAGTTCATAACGGCACGACATGAAATGACTCGGGGTCGTTTTGGAGCAAAGAACGGCGATTGAATTCCGTGCACGTCCGACATACGCAGGGCCCGGTCAGCCACGGCATGGGCCCACGGATTTTGTGGGGCCCGCCATTGTATATATATACACGCGATGTGAACTACCTCGCCTGGTACGCAGGAGGTCAATTTATATTTTATTTTACTATTATTTTTATCGTGGTTTTTTGCTCTTATTTTTTTAAATGTATTACTTTTATTTGTTATTTTATTATTTTTGTTTTCTATCTACGTGAATTTACCGAAAGAACCAAGAACATGAAAAGGAGGTCGTGGGTTCGATCCCAACCCTGACGCCTGCTGTGGATTTGGAGTTTGCGCGTCTCTCTCCCACCGTGGTGGTCGCGTGGATTTTTCTCCGGTGTCCTCCAGTTTTCCCCCCTCCACATTCAGAATCGGTGTCACGCGTTTGGAGTTATTTTCGTCGCAACACATTTCCACGCGTTCATGATGATAAGCCACTTTGTTGAGCTGCTATCATTTGTGATAGCCAGAGTCGAGCTGCACGGCTCAGTGAGGCTAACCTGGTAAAATAAAAACGTTAAATAAGTAGTATAATATATTCCGCCTGGTAATGAGGCTGAAACGCAAGACTGTACACGCACAGCCCGAGTTGTCACTCCACTGCTGGATTAGAGCCTCTCCATGCCGTGGAGGATGGGGGAGGGGGTATTTTTTGGTTAGATCGCGTAAATATAAACATGTCGTTAAACCCGCCCACCACCCGACACAGCCAATTAGTAAGGGTTGTCACTTCAACAAAACGTGCCAATTCGTTACTGGTGCAGCACACCATCGTGTTGGAGAGTAAACTCATAACATTTACACATTTACGCGATCTAACCCGAAAAAAGCCTCCGTTATGGGTAATATTGTTCGCAAAAGTCTGCGTGTTAAACTTGAGGAGGGGGTATTTGACCATACTTCACGCTGGTCAGTGCGGGTTGCTTTAAGGTGCGGGTGGTATCCACCTTCTGCTGTGCACAGCGCCGACGACTGCACCCCGCCTTTTGCACAATCGTGGTAACCCATCTGAGCGCTATCCCAGCCTCAAAGCCTCCATCGTGATTACACCGCAAACAGCGGGCCTCCCTTTGCATAAAATAATAATGATCGTGTATTGTAGTCCATCTGCCTATTGACCTCCAGGCTAATGTTTCCATGGGTGCGTGGTGAATATTAACAAAGCAAACATTTCATTTTAAATTGATGGCATTATAGGTATACCTCGTATAGGGCTCGGCATGCGTTCTTTGCAAACGGAGCACTAGAATATGAAACGGCGCTCTGGGAGGTCACGATGCCTCCTACAGCTGATGCCTCGTCTACTTCCATACATGGGCAGAGGCGCCCCTACGGGCAATGCTACGCCCACTGCCATATAAAAGCAGAGGCCCTGATAGGCAATGCCATGCCCACTTCCATATATGGTTAGAGATACGCTCCTATGGGCAACACCACGCCTATTTCCATATACGGACCGATCTTTCCTCCACGTTCAAAGAGGGTTGTAAGGACACAGTGTTATAGGAGGCAGTTCTTTAAGACGTATGCATGTATTAAATTCCGGTGTGAAAAGGAATAACGGCTATAGTAAAGATGCAACGTATGCATAACTGTGTTTATTTGAGAGGGGGTAAGGTGAATTATATAGACCGGTTTTGTTTAAATGAAAGGAATATATAATGTATTCCATACAGAAGTCAGGCCGCGTGGCTCAAGAGATGCATTCATAATGGCCGTGTCGAGCTCCTGAGTTTGACTCCTGTTCGTTCATTCGCTTCTCAATCCGCTTGTCCTCGTGAGGGTCGCGGCGGCAGAATGTTGGGTAGGGCGGTCCATTCCTCCCTTTCACTGGCGACGGACTTTAGCCAGCCGAGCGACGGTCTCGCCAGCGTGTCCTTGGTTGCCCCCAGGGTCTTCGCCCAGCGGGACGGGCTGCCCGGTAGATTTCCAGGAGTCTACCAGGGGGCATCCTTACCGGGTGCCCGAACCACCTCAACTGGCTCCTCTCGATCCGGAGGGGCAGCGGCTCAACTCTGAGGCTCTCCTGGATTACCGAGTTCCTCGCCCGATCACGGAGAGTGAGCCTGGCAACCCTGTGTAGAAACCTCATTTCGGCCCTTTGTACCCGCAATCCCATCCTTACGGTCATTACCCAAAGCTCATGACCATAGGTGATGGTGGGAATGTAGATCGCCCTGTAAACTGAGAGCTTTGTTCGAGAACTCAGCTCCCGATTCACTACCACCGACCGGTACAGTGCCCGCAACACTACGGACGAAGTACCGACTGATCTGCCAACCGATCTCCTGCTTCCACTCACCATTACTCGTAAAAGGAGGTTACCCCCTCACGTGGAGAGCACACTCCACCGTCTCCCGGGAGTGAACCATGACCTCAGATTTGGAGGTGCTGATCGCAGACTGACGAAGCAAAGAGGACAACGTCATCTGCAAAAAGCAGCGACGCCACCTCCATGTCCCCCGTACAAGTTTCAAGTTTTTATTTATTAGGTATAGCCCTGTGAGCCATGCGGCTCTTAAGTTGGGTACAACCACAACAAACAAAATGCGAAGAGAGCACATCTCGAAGCGATGATGCGCAACAGAAACATCCTGGACAAACCAGCAAATCCTCAAAGAAAAAAAATGTACTACAACGCTGTGTGCAACAATCCCAGTGTGATGCAAGTCAAACAACCATAAGACAATTTCGATTAACCATATGTTTTTGAAATCACCAAAGAAAGCCACAAAAACAATGTAACAACAGTAATCACAGGAACTGTGACCCAAATTTAACAACAAACGATAGACATAACATGTACGACCAAACTTGCAGCTGTAGCTGGCAGCATGACACTCCCAGTGTATGATGTGTGAGTGAGTCAGTGGTAGTGTGAGTGAGTGTATGATGAGTAAGTGTATCACGGCATCCTCCACGCTATCACGGCCTCCTTCCCGCCATCACGGCCTCCTCCATGCCATCATGGCCTTCTCCCCTCGGCTCCGCCGCCCCCATCGGCCCCCTCGGCTCTGTCGGCTCCGTCGGCCCCCTCTGTTCGCGCGCTGGGAGGCGGCCATCTTATTTTTTTCCATCATGGACTCCTCCCCGCGGCTCCGTCGGCTCCGTCGGCTCCCTCTACTCCCTTGGCTCCGTTGGCTCCCCCGGCCCCATCGCCCCCCCCTGCTCCCTCGGCTCCCTCGGCTCGCGCCTCTCGCCCACCGCAAACGGCCCCACCAGCCACCGGGAGCACGCTCCTCAGGCGGCCATCTTGGGCGCACCACCCCCTGGGTCATGTGTAGAAACTTGAAGGCGGAGACTTCTCCAGCTTAATTTGACTTCTGCCTTGGAAGCAAAGCGTTTATCACAACAAAGGCTCGTTACAATCCTAACACTACGAAGTATCGGCTCCGTCACCCGCTAACCTAAGGGATGTAAACAATCTGCTAAATTTCGATTTAAAGTTTTCGTGACTGCAGGGATTCATCTTCTTGGTTCTTTCGGTAAAGTCACGTAGAAGGGAAATAATAAAATAATATAAATTTTACATAATAAAATATTAATTATCACGACGTTTCGGCCACAATACAAGCAGCCGTCCTCGGGTGAAGAAACAGCTGTCGGAAAGACAGCGTCCCAATGTGAGAATTTTTATTTTATTATGCTTTATTATTTTATTAATATGCTCCTAGTGTGCGCTAAATACTCCAGGCTACGCTCCCAGGGTGCTAGCCGAGATCTTCCATCTTCCGCCATTTTCGAAAAATGCAGGACCGTTTGCAATCAGATGCAGTTTTATAGACAATTCTGGGCTACCCCGCCCCCCTGCAGTTGACCGTTAGCCCAAATACCCCCGTCCCTTGGCCACGTGGAGTTCACCCCAGGTCAAGAAGCACACCCCACAGGCGCTGTGGCGCTCGCTTCTGTGGCCGAGCAGTGTCACGCCACCGTCACCACCGCCACCTCCTTGCAAGCGAGCGGGGCTTCCCAGGCAGAGAGGGCATGGACGCGCTGCGCAAAGCTGCCGTGGGCTCGGAGGCCACGGAGAACAGTGCGGTCGTGCGTTCTCGTCCGAGCCGAGACTGCGTGTGCGAGTGTGTAAGTGTGTGTGCAAGTGTGAGTGTGAATGTGTTTGCGAGTGTGTGGGTGAGAGTGTGAGTGCTGAGGTACTCCATACCTCAGCTGCGCCTTGATATCCTGTCAGTAAAAATCACATACAGGTGTGGAAACAAGACACACCCTTGGCAGAGTCGAATACCCCCATTGAGCGACTTTGATTTAACACCAAGAATAAGGACACAGCTCTCACTAGGAACAGAGGGACCGGATAGCACAAAAAAGCAGCACCGGTAGGTCATACTCCCTCAGCACCTCCCATAAGACATTGCGGGGAACACGGTCACATGACCTCTCCAAGTCTACAAAGGAGAGGTGGACTGGAGAAGCGTACTCCCATGACCCCTCAAATATCTGTGAGAGAAAAGAGCTGGTCCATTGTTCCACGACCATGACGGGAATCCATATTGTTCCTCCTGAATCTGAGGCTCGTCCACTGGGCAGAGCCTCCTCTCCAGCACTCTGGCATCGGCTTTACCTGGGACGCTGAGGAGTGTAATCCAGAGGTACTTTACCCCCCTTCCATGCAACATTGAAGAGGCGTGTTCACTACGACACTCCTACACTGTCCAGCACTTTCAACAACTCTGGGCGAATCTTGTCCACCCCAGCAGCTTTGCTGCTGCGACTTCAGCAACCGGGATGGATCAGATGCCCCCAGCTGTTGCCAGGACTGTCTCCTCAGAGGAGGGCATGTCCACCAGGTTAAGGAGCTCCTCAAAGTGTTCCTTCCACCTCTTGACAATCGAGGTTCTGAACATCGTCCACTCGGACTCAATGTCGGAGAAATTTTCCCGGACGTGGAAGTTGAAATCTTTCTGCACTATTCGTTTGGGCCTTCCACGTCTTATGTGGTCAGTACGCCAAGTGTCAGATCCAACCTCCCACCAGGTGGTGATCAGTTGACAGCTCTGCCCCTCTCTTCACCCAAGTGCCCTGAACATACGGCCTTGAGTCCGATGATACAACTGTAATAAAAGACTCCGTCAGGCACTGCTGGTCTCCGTTGGTCTTATATTCAAGTTCTTTCTCCACACCCCGCTGGTCTCCTCCGCGGACCTGCGTCGTCTCGCGCGCGCCCCGCACGCGCTTCCTCCTCAGCTCCTCCACTCGTCCTCACACCCCGCTGGTCCTGACAAGGGACCAGCGTCTCCTCTCGCGTGCCACGCACGCTCCTCTCGCGTGCCCCGCACGCTCCTCTCGCGTGCCGCGCACGCTCCTCCGTTAGCTCCCTCCCGTCAGTCGCTCCGCTCCTCCCCGCTCCGCACACCGCTGGCCGACGGTGTGCCGAAGCACGGCGGCCACCCAACGTGGTCCCGCTTCTTCACTCCATCAACTGACCCCGATCTCTTCCGGGCTCCCCTCTATATCCTCTCTCCCACGTGACCCTGACTCCTCCCCTTCCGGATCATCCGATCCGGCCTTCCCATACTGCCCTGCTGGCTCCATCCTCCATTCACCTTGCTTCCCATTGGAGCCGAGGTGAACGGCGGCCCCTCCCACACGCCCCCCATACCAGGCTCCGCCCCCCAATACCCAGGGCCGTGTGATTGGGCCAGAGCCCAGCAGCAACCCCATTTACGCTCACATTACACAACTATAAAGTCGACCTTCGGCCCAAAGTGCTCTGGTGCCAAGTACACTTATGAGCATCCTTGTGTTCGAACTTGATGTTTGTTATTGACATTCTGTGACTACCACAGAATTCCAATAACATCTCACCGCTCGGGTTCAGATCAGGGGGGAATTCCTCCCAATCACACCTCTCCAGGTATCTCTATCGTTTGCCACGCGAGCATTGAAGTCGCCCAGTAAGACGATGGAGTCGGTAGGTGGCACTCTGTCGAGCACTGCACCCACCGTCTCCAAGAAGGCTGAATACGCTGAACTGCTGTTTGGTGCATAAGCACACACAGAGTTTTCCTTTCTGAGACCTGAAGTCGCATTGAGGCGACCCTCTCATATCCACTGGGACAAACACCGACTGAACAGCACCCAGCCTGGGGGGCTTGTGAGTATCCCAACACCCACCCGGGGCCTCTCGCCAGGGGTTACTCCGGAATAGGAGACCACCCCTGATCGAGAAGTTTGCTTCGAGTGCAAACGCTGTGTGTGGAGGTGAGGCCGACTTTCCAACTCCTCCCCCAGTTCTGGCTCCTTCCCCCCCGCCCAGTGACGTGGAATTCCACGTCCCAATAGCCAGTGTCCATCGACAAGCTCCAGTCTGTCCGAGTCCATACCTCTCCGTGCCATAATGGCATCGCACTCCCGCCCCTCGCCGTTCGTCCTGCGAATGGTGGGCCCAGAGGACGGCGACACGAAGCCTTTTCGGGCTGGGCCCGACCGGGTTACGTGGGGTCAGCCGGCCACCAGGGCGCTTGCCGGTGAACACCTCTCCCAGGAGACTCCCGTTTGCTTGAACTTAAACCGGTTTCTCAAGGAGGGTAGCAAGTTCACGGTCTAATCCCCCAGCCATCAATAACTCGCCAAATGTTCTTGTAGACTCGCATAGAAACTCCAAAGGAGGGGGGTTTTGGTCATTCTTAGAAAGTAAAAAACAACAGCTGACTCGCGCAACACTTAAAGATGACGAGAAAAGTTGATGTGCGCTTGAACTCAAAGCGGCAAGTTCCCCACTGCTTAAAACTGTGATCAACCAGGTACGATGGGGAAATTTCTGCCCACTCTGTGCTCCGACGCACTGTCCTCAGCATCTAGATGATGGTGGTGGTGATGATGAGTTTTATCATTATTGATTTGGCATGTTTCATCTGCTCACCGTATCGGATGAAATTGCATCTGGTGCCAGCTCTATCTGGTTGAACTCCTTTTATTTTTTTTGTGCTTGAATGTGCCTGGTTTTTAATGTTTCTGATTTGAACCATGCATAATGAATCTGTTTTATGCTCTTATCTCGATCCATCCCTATCTGGTGCAGTGTGTTCTCAAAATACCGAGCTAAATCTGCATCGGGCTGCTTAGGTATATTGATTAATTAACAAATACCTATAATTTCCACACTGATCAAACTCATCCTATTTGCAGGTTGGAATGTTATGCATTTTTTTCATTTTCTATTATATATACGTTATTTAAAATCTAAAAAGCAAAATACAAAAGCAAAGTGTGAAAGAAAAGTAAAACCCCGCTTACTCAAAATCACAAATTCTCGAATGCGCAATTTGATTGCTGCAGGCGGCTGCTTCAGATTGACGCGTGAAGCCGTGGCTGCCTGGCATCCAGCCCTTGAATGCCGTGTCGAGTCGCAGCTTCCAACAATTCAGCGTTCCCGTGCGATGCCCGTGCTTTCGGGAGTGTTTTCAATTGTCGGTTCCGATGGGTTGTTTTTTTCTTCAATGTTTAGAGGCCCCATTTTATATATGGGATGCAGTCTATCCATCCATCATGGGACCTCCCTTGCCAGTATGAAAACATACGAATGGGTTTTACCCTTTCTGGAAATAAAACAGTTATTAAGATGTTGAAACACCAAACAGTAACCTTTTGCAAGGAATTATGTGTGAATTAACCACATATACTTGTGGTGAACTTTCAAACAAAAACCATGCTCTGGTAGTATATGCATTTTCTTTGAAACTGATTGGTCCACACCAGAGACAGCTTTCTTTAGAGCCTCATCTCAAACAGTGTTAGACCAGAGGTTGTTCGCCTTTTGGCGTCCTCTGGTAAATGTTGTGGGATTTGCTGTCCAACAGACCGGTGGGCTGAAGTAGTAACTGATTGGCGCGTTGTTTACGTGACGAACCTTTCTGGCTGTGTCGGATGGTGGAGGGTTACGACACATTTATACTTACGCAATCTAACCCAAAAACCTTAATTATGTTTCACCTCCATCTGATTGAGAGGTGCATCTGTTACAACTCCATCTGATTGAGTTGTGCATCTGTTACAAAGAGGTGCATCTGTTACAACTCCATCTGATTGAG
>JAAXLI020001286.1:47186-77148 GCA_014621495.2 Entosphenus tridentatus | reverse complement strand
GTGGAGTTTGTCTGGTGCCAGGATGTATAGTGGAGTTTGTCTGGTGCCAGGATGTAGAGTGGAGTTTGTCTGGTGCCAGGATGTAGAGTGGAGTTTGTCTGGTGCCAGGATGTTGTGTGTAGTTTGTATGGTGCCAGGATGTTGTGTGGAGTTTGTGCGGTGCCAGGATGTTGTGTGGACACACCAACTATTACTAGAGGGATATCTGCCCATGGACCGTGATGATGATGATGAAGATCCGGACAGCGTTTTTTGTTGCACCGCTTAAACCTTCACCCTTTATTACGCGAATACAAACACAAAGGTTCCATCCCCAAACGATTCCTGGTCAGCCACACGCGTGCGTCGTGTTCATCAGGAGCAGTATGCGCGCAGCGAATTCCACACGCGCGCGCACACGCACACACACGCGCACGCACACACACATACACGCACGCACACACACTAGCGCGTGATTGATTGATCACCGGCTCCGTTTGCTCCCCAGGTGAACCGCGCGCGCGCATCGACTCACGAACGACTCTGCGGCGACATTCCTCGACGTGTGGCTGTGTGCCTTTAATTAGTTTTTTATTATTATTATTGTCTTTTTCTAAATCATATCAAAGATAAAAAGTTTAAAAAAACACCCCCCCATGGCCACATTGATACATACCCATGGACACACTGATGCATATCTATGGCATAAGCCTGCAGTGGTCAACATACCCAGCAACTGGGAGGATCTATTCTGTGGTGGATCTCAACGGAGGAATCAGCGCTGCGCTCTCATCAACAATTAACTCGGGTGGATCTAACCCTGCAATACCCTCTAGGCCAGCATTGCCACTTTCCCCGATAAGACATCGTCGGTAGTGTGAGGGCCTTCACACCATTTGAAACCATTGGGTTGGGTTTGACAACAGCACGATGATGATGGTGCGGTGTTCTCACTCTGTCTTTTTAAATCCTTTATATTAAGTTAACTTGCGCGCGTGCTTGCTTGCTTACGACCGTGCAAATCTTTCGGTCGTTTTTTAACACACTTCCCGTGATCCAATCGAGCTGACATTTTGCACACAGACTCGTTGTGCGCGACAATTAATGTTCGTGAATTTTTTTTCTCCAAAATTTTACACTTTTTAGGACAAAAAAATATATTTAATTACCAATTGCTTAATGCTGGCATGCAATCATCTGACCCATAGGTGGCAGCCATCTCAAGCCAGAGGACTCTAGCCGCCACGCATATAAAGGATTTATAGTGAAAAACTTTGTTTTTTACGGGTTAATGTTTTAGGGGCTACACTCGAGACCACCAGGGGCCGCCAGTAGACCACGGGGGCCTTGCACTGAAGAACGCTGCTCGAGACACCAAGCAATATCGCCATCTGGTGGTAGAAGCTACTATGGTTTCAATGAATGAATCTTAAGGATGTGATTTTTATGTAAACTATTAAAACTACTTGAAACTACTTGAAACTACTTGAAACTACTTTAAAAACTATACACTATTTTTATTTTACTAGGTAAGGCCCACTGAGCTATGTAGCTCTTTTTCAGAAGCGACCTGGCCACAAATGATAGCTCAACGAAGTGGCTTATCACGTGGAGATTTAAAGCAGCCAAATACTCTAAACACGTGATGTCGATTCTAAATGTGGAGGGAAAACCCAGACGACTCGGAAAAAAATCCACACGACGACGGGGAGAGAGACACGCAAACTCCTAATATACAGCAGGCGTCAGGGTTGGGATCGAACCCACACGCTCCTGTATACCAGGCGACGTAGTTAACATCTCCCATCGGATGTGACGAAAATCGCCGATGTCAGAAAGGCGTTCTGATTTGTCCTGAGATCCACAAGAGAAACGTCTTGCGATCATCCACGCGTGGGATCGCGATCCACGCATTGACCTCAGCCGGGCCTATCTATACAAGCGTTTAATAACATCAAATTATATAAATAACATGACTTCAAATCGTTACTTATAAACTACAGTATATACGCACCCAACCTTAGGCTATGTGTGAATTATAGTAATCATTATCTTGATTCATAAGTTTATTTTGGGGTCAGACCGCGACTGCCCTATCCCTACACACGTTTAGATTATATCAATCACATCACTCGACTTGAAATTATTACTTATAAACCACAATATGTATGCACCCAACCATAAACTATGTATAGATTCTAGTTATCATTATCTTGATTCTAATTGACTTTTGGGGTCAGATCGCCACTTGCCTAACCCTAAACACGTTTAGTCACATCAGATTATATCAATAACATCACTCGACTTCTAATGGTTACTTATAAACTACATTACATATGCATCCAACCTTACACTATGTATGGATTTTAGTTAGCATTATAATCTTGATTTATAATAGGGTCAGTTCGCCAGTGGCCTAACCCTACACACGTTTATTAGCATTAGATTATATCAATAAGATCACTCGACTTTACATGGGTACTTACGTAGGAAACTAAATAGAGAATAAACGTTATATGGAGCTACCAAAGATTTATAAAATTGAAAAACACAGATGCTGAGAGAAATTAGAAATAGAACAGGTGGTGGAGAGATGATGAATGATAGGGCACTGTAAGCAGCAAAGGGCACGTGGTTAACGAGACACAAGACACGTGGTTAGCGAGACACAAGACACGTGGTTAGCGAAAGAAGACACGTGGTTAACGAGACAAGACACGTGGTTAACGAGGCAAGACACGTGGTTACAGGATGATTGATCGGAAGGCACTGCAGCTAGAGACAGGCACGTGGTGGCTAATTAATGGCGGAGTGGCAGCTATGAAGGCGGAGCGTCGCCGACAGGAGGCGCGCTTGCCTGGGACGAAGACAAAGTGTGTGCAGCTACGCTGGAGCTGTTCCTCGTCAAGAGTTGTGAACACCCAACGTAAACTGTTAACGACAACGGTTTTACCTTCCTCTTGTTCAATACACCTCGTCGGAGCTTCTTAGCACTTATTAACTACATCATACATACGCACCCAACTCTAGACTACGTATGGATTATTCTTATCTTGATTCATAATTTACTTTTGTGGTCAGATCGCCGTGTGATTAAAATGTGTGGCGTGTACCCCGCTCCACCTAACGGTCCACCTTAGGAAGTAATAAGTATTGATTAACTTAATTAATAATTCATATTAATTCATCGTTAATGAATTAGTAACTACTCGTAATTCATTTCAATAACGCCGATGCGTACAGTACAACCTGGGCAGCCGTGAGGTTCAAATTGTTACCAGCTGGCCGTCCCATTGGTCAGCTGAGAGCCAATGAGAGCGACGCATGGTTCTGAGCCAACCAGACCCCACTCGCAGCGATTCAATTGTTACGATTCGTGGTCACGATAAATCTTTTACAAACAAAATATTTAGTCTTCCACATTTCTTACCCTCTTAACATTACAGTGTTTTTAGCCGGGAGAGAACTCACGAGACCAGGATAGAGTCTCAGGTTCCCCATCTCAAAGGAAGCTCACCACAGTCATTTAGACTGAGGGCATCGCTAAGACCACGGAGGTGCTGGAGCTCCTCCAACCTCGTCTCCCTCCACGGCCTTCTACGGGTACAGTAGAATGCACTCATGAGTACAGTACATAACATTCACTCATGTTATCATACGTTATTTTTGTTTAAAAAATTATGTTTACCATATAGTATTATTAGCGCGATTACCAATATACCAACGAAGCCCTCTTATATTGCTAAAACGAAAAAAATACTCTGTAGGGAACGCATCCCCATATCTACAATGATATCATGACCCCTTTAAGCGCCGATTCGATTAGCGCTGCTCACTTCTCCAGGAACAACGCATCTTGAGCACTAAGCGGTGTCTGCCTATATTCCTACATATATTTTATTACTGATATTATCAACGGTTTTCATATGAGTTTTATTCTAAGAATATTATCCTTGGACATGATTACATCTCGGGATCAGGGTGAGAGGGAGGAGTCTATCAACATTAGAGGGCAAAGGTGGGGCAGGCTCAACCCAACCTGGGGAGGGGCCAGAGGAAATACTGAGCTAGGATTGGTCCGAAAGTAAAACGAGCGGGAAAGTGGAATAGGTTAAGGAGACAGTGCGGAGTCGGTTGGGTGGTAGAGAGATGGGATTGGTGGAGGTAGAGGTGGCACGAGAGGGAGAGGGACAGGTTTAAAAGGAGAGCGTCGAGAAGGGGAAGAGAAAGAGTCGGCTGGGAGGAATGGTGGCTGGAGGCTTGTGAGTCGGTGTGCTCCAAACACGTTCCTTCGGAGTGGGCAGGTAGGAACATGGTTGGACAGCGCATTCGTGCACGATAGCCAGACAACTCATACCTGGTGGGCAGTGTGGAAGCTGTTACTACCTGTATAAGTGTAGTGTATCGTGTTGTGTATAGTGTAGTGTGTAGGTTAAACGTTGAGTTTTATAAGGGCACCACGGGGTGACCCACCCAGCCCCCTCTCCTTGCTTAGGCCCCTCCCATTACCCCCCTCCCTTAGGCCCCTCCCCTGACCAACCCCCCATATCCTTAGGCCCCTCCACCTGACCCCCCCTCCCTTAGGCCCCTCCTCTGAACCTCCACCCCCCTCAGGCCCCTTTCATGACTCCCCCCTTCCTTAGGCCCCTCCCCTAACCCTCCTCTCTTAGGCACCTCCCCTCTCCGTACCCGGCAGTAGGTCTCCACCAATCAAAAAGCTGTTTGTAAGGTCTCCACAAATCAAAGAGCTGTGTGTAATATATATTTATGTATGCACGACAGACAGACAAACAGACAGACAATTAATCCCTGGTGGGCAGTGTGGAACATTGTTCCTACCTGTATAATGGTCCTCATATCCGAAGTCCGTGTCCTGAGCCCTACATTATGTTCACCTTAAATGTCAGTGGTCATGTCAGAAACATTGTGCAATTAATATTGCTGTTTGCGATGTTACTCGTGAAACATACATTGAATTGCAGTGCATTTTGTTTAACGCGCGTATGTGCATGTGTGTGGTCACCCTCGTTGGGGGCCATCCATTTATTACGTACGCATAAATCTGTCGAAACTTGACCCCTCCCCCCTACCGCCCTCTGACTTATATAATCCCCCTTAATTCCGGCATCTCTCCCACTTCAGTAACAAAATTATTGCTGTGGTTGTCACACCTGATAATGATTGCTTGTGTTGCAATGGAAACGTGATTTATTTATATTTTTTTATTTTATTTTTTCACCTACGTGACTTTACCGAAAGAACCAAAGAGTATGGATCCTTGCAGTCACGAAAGCTTCAAATCTAGAAGGAAAAAACGACGATCGTTTAAGGGATTTTTGCTTTAAGAGCAATTTTCACGGGACGTATATATCTCGCTCGTTAAGTGAGGCACGCCTGAATTGACTGTGATGTATTTCTAACCTCTATCGAGCACCCAGTACATATTAGCTTCACTTTAACCGATAAACTAATTATATAATAACAAATTTTATGTTTTAAGTAGTGCCCTCGTATAACGCATATTATTTTCTTCCAGAAGAATCCCCTGCAAGTCAACCTCTTCCACGTGCTCGACGCCTCAGCAGGTGGTGGGGTTAACTGGTTGTTACGTGGTCACATCGGGCTGCGGAAGTCCAATCAGTGCACACCTGCAGCTTGGAGGCAGGAGATGCGGCTGCTTTACCAGTGCTGCTGCTGCCGTGTGTCACGTGAACAACGTGGATGAAGCAACGCACTCCCTGATTGCTTGATGATCCCAACGTTTGACAGGAGCCATGTGGGATTCCTAATGGGCTCGTTGCCACCATCGGCAAGGTGGGGGAGGGGGGACTTGGTGATTGTGTGGTAACATCGTTTTTTTCTTCTAAACTTAATTTTTTTTCTCTTAAGAATGTTCATCGAGAGTAGAGGGGCTGGCAAAGAAATAACAAGAAGTGGCATTTTTGTTCCAATTCGTTATTTCAAGAGCCCACAATCTGCGTGGTGAATACGAGATGGTGGTCCTTCATGAATAACGTCACGAAGCATTCGGCTCTTGAGTCACAGGTTACTGCCCCTGATCTAGAGAGATGTGAATGATGTTCTGTGTGTGTGTGGTGTACGCATATGACTCCGCGTGATCCCGTGCCATCGTCGTATGATGTATGCGGGAATGAGATTCCTGTGCTTAGTGACGATCGCGATGGCACGGAGTGGAGTATGATAATGAGCTATCACTTGAGCTCAACGATTGACAGATAATTATTATCAGACTCCGAGCACCACAACCCAACAGCTGGCACAAGAGGTTGGGTAAAGTGGTGGTGAAATGAGTGCAAGAGCTCCGTGGTGCCATGGTGGTAAAATGACAGGAGCCTCGCCTCCCAATCCAGAAAAATTCCGACTTTGTCAAAACCCAAACTCTTTTCTCTTTTAAAGAGTTCCACTCCCCCGTGCATAACTTTGATTGTGTTGCCATCTTTTTCTAAACACCAGGACATGTTGTTCTGTCCCAGCCAACTTTCATTACCAACTCCGTTATGTGGCATCGTTTCGTATGTGACTCCCACAGAGCACCTTGCACAATTGCTCACATCCACCTCCCAGTAGCGTCGATCCGATGAGAAGCTTTCATAGCCCAGGACTTCTGAACGTGACTCGTTTGAGGAAGCCCAGAATGGCCTCATGAGCTTCACCGTTCTAAGATCTCTGGAAAGTTGAATGCGACGATGAGACGATGCTGCGTTCAGAGTTGGAGAACAACCATCTGTGAACAACAATTATAAAATTACATAGTCCAAATAAAACTGAAAAATAGAGAGCTCATAATGGGGCATGCTGCTGATACTACACGTCACTTGTCACTTAAACCTTATACGATAAACTATTTCTTACATGAATGACACCCAACAAGTATGTCCTTCCACTGGTTCCACATTTGCTCCAAGTCTTAAATTCCCCACATTTCCGATCATCCAAGCCTTTTTATTGACTATCATATGCACACTCCACATCCAACAGCCATAGGTAGCGTCGATCAATTACAATGCACTCGATTCACTGCATCTATTAAACCTGTCTCACATTGGCTTGTGTGCTGTATAGGTGTGCGGCGTTGCTATTGGCACTGCCACTGCATTGCTAATAGCTGCTCTGCTCATCCACATGCACTTGTGTGGGCTCTGACAATTGATGTGTGCGCATGTCCACATGTATCTACGCATATCCACACGTACCTACACATGTCAAAACGTGCTTACACATGTCTACATGTATAACTGTCTTGGCTTATATAAAGATGAGCTGATACAAAAAACGTTAATAAAATTAACTTTATTATCCGTGGACGGATAATCTAATAGCCTAATTTATTATTAGTTGCATTATCCTTCATAATAGCGTGAAACAAATGGCCTTCCACACATCATCATTTAGGTCCCCTTCACAAATTTGTTCAAAAGAGCCACTGCCTGCTTTTTGTGATGTTATCGTTCCCCAAGTGGAGGACCTTCCACTCATCATTCCAAGAGCCAGAACGAGTCCACCTGTATTCCACAGATGTTCAAGTGGAACCGGTCCAGCTCCCCAGCGAGCTGTCCATGCATGCCTAGAGGGAGATAAAGACGCTCCTGCGGAGTCTAGAGCTTGCCACACAGACGTGAGGCCTCGGCTTCAGCTCCACCATACACAATGCTAAAGACAAATAGCCCCCGTGTAGCCTTAACAGACTGTTGGGGCAAGTGCTGTTATCATCATGCACGACCGCCTTTGTCTCCCCAGTGGCGATGTTTACTACACACCACACCAGGTGCTTATTTGAGGCTGAGTCGACCTAGGGGAGGCCCAAGACCGGTTGATAGATTCGTCACTGGTGTTGGCCATGAGCAGGAATCAAACTCGGGTCGCCAGGTTCGTAGTGCAGCGTGCTAACCAATACACCACCACTCCCCGTATACACAATGCACACATCCAGACACCCACACCTCCACCCATACTCACGAGACTTTGAGAGCCGAAGAAGCAGATATTTGCCTGTGGTTGCCTGAAGAGAGTGGCTTGGGTCATCGTCGCTGTTTCCAAACATGCATTCACAGGAAAAGGATGAAACCTATCTTCAATAGTCAGTAACACACAACATACGATGTACATATCTAGATGTATGCACTGGGAGAGTCACAAATTGATAAGCTGTCGTGCTTTCTAAGAATGTGGTAAATGCAGTGTCCACAGCTGTAAGAGTTACGTGAAGCACAAAGCTATGTGAATCGTATATTGTATTTATGAGCATACGAATACACGTTAAATCCATCAATAGACATGGTCCAGAACACCTCTTGAAGCCAAAAATAAGTGAAGAACATTTTTAAGAAATTAAAACCTCCAACTGGAACACTTTCCGTGCACTAATTAGGCCGTGTGTGAAAAGTTATCCGAGCAAAAGTATCCTTCATTGATAATCAAGTTTGGATTTCAGTCAGAGCAAGAGTATTTACGTCATGAACACTGCATTTTTTTCCTCCCTGAATAAAATCTTCAGCCATTAAGTGTTTTAAATTGTCCCATCGTTATGGATGAGTGGGATGGCAGTGCTACAGTGAATTAAAAAAAGGGTATGAAAAGATGTGGGCATCATGTATTCTACACTCACCGTTGTAAATTAAACCAAGTCCACGTTTTGTGTCACAAAATGTTGGCTATGTGGTACCACTTATAGTACGGAGATGGTCAAAGGCAGTTCCGCCTAAAATAACAATAGTCGTAGTCTTAAATGGTAAACTTCAATGTTTTGCAGAGTACCTTGTGGGAGGTACTGTAGGGGCGGAGCCTCGCCCGTATACCGAATGGGCATATCAGGGGAGGCTGGTTTAAACAGGAAGGGGCACGTGACCGGATGTGGTGCGGATGGGGGTACCAGGGTTGAGGAACACGTGCGGTGGGCCCGCAACACTCACGAAAAACCGGGAAAAGAGGCGTGGCCAAAGGCGGGGCCTGCCCACGCCGTAAGGATAAAAGCCGAACCCCGGGGGGGGGGACCGGGGTCGATGCCGCTGTAAAAAAACATCGTCGTTGGCGGGTCTTCAGGTCTCCGGGCGTCGCGCACGTGGACCAGGCAGCGCGTTGGCTGACCGGGTCTGGTTTGTAGTTGCCCCATCCAGAATGTAAATAGCCATCTACTCCAAGTATAGGTAGCTAAGTGTAGGAATGGTGCGTTACCACCTTAAGTTGTTATTCCGTTAAGGATTATGTGATGTTAATAAACCGTGTTGCCTGCAAGTTCTAGTGTGCGCCTGATTGAACCCATTACACGTCTTCCAATGACCTTATTCCCTATTTTTCTTGTAATCCACTCATTACATTGACAACATATGTGTAAAATGATTATACCAGTTGTAAAAAGCACATGCTGAATGATTGTTATTTTGAACTTGAACCACACCGTTAATGTGTAGCAAACAGCATTAACGTATACCGACATTTTCTTAATTGCCTTCCACGAAAATGAAGGCTACCCTTCTGGTAGATGCAGAGAGTAAGTGCTATGCGATTGACCGTGAATGGGATTTTCGATCAGACCCCAACCTGGTTAAGGTTTGTTGTTATTACATCACTCAGATTCTGCTCTCGTATAAGGATGCACAATTTAATGTTGGAACCACATTAAGTATACAGTTTTTGGTGGGGGATTGTATGTTCGGGATGATGGTCCATACCTTAGAAATTCGAGGGACCTGTTGGGGATAAAATGGGGAAAACCATCAGCTCTAGATGCCTTGAGAACATGTTAATTAGCTGACATTTGTTTAAACTGTTCAGGTAAAACGCTAAATCCGAGCGCTGAGACATAGATGAGATCCAGCCTTGGCAACCACAAGCTCAGCATCAAGTCATTGCATGTCAACGTAGTGAACAGAAGCAGCAGTATATAAAGAGGGCCTCTGATGAGCATCACCACGACAATGCCGAAGCTCGCTGTGGGAAACGTCATTTAAACCCGACTGGAGCCCGGCACATTGGCCCACCAACGCACACGCATTCCATGTACAGGGTGTCCATGAAGTCCCAATTTATTTTGTTGAACCAATGGTATGTAAATGTTTCTTTGAAGGACCCTATGCATCTTAATATACAAGGACGTGTGATGGTAGCAACAGTTTCAATAAGATGGGGGACTCCTTGTCATTACGCAAACATCGTATTGGGAGAACATTAACGTTTTCCCAATCGCTGGATGGGACGTGCCAGCAACAGGCCCTGGACAGCTCCATCTCCGCATTTAACGCCTTTGGATTTATTTGCATGGGGTCTTCATCAAGTCAGAGGTGTTTAGAACATGAGTTAGAGTTCTGCAAGACTGACGAGATCATGTATAGGGGTAACAGTTACGAAAATAACTCGTGTTCCGCATTGCAATTGACAGATCTGAGGTGTGCAGAGATATCGACAGTGCTCATGTAGAATTCAATGCTTAGGTGTTATTAGTAAATATACCTCTGATTATATTGCATAATTTACCCCTAAATTGCTTTGGTTTCAATAACATAGATAGGGACTTATTGGACACTCTGTATAAGGGACCACTAGTAGTCACCTGCCAACACATCGTGTTGAGAAATTGGATCAAGAAGCCAACCGTAAGCAACGTCACGGCGTGCCGCGCACCTCAACGGAAGTCGTGGTGTCATCGATAAGAAGAAGGGAATGACAGCTGCAGTGAGGAGCTGTCATATGTAGATGTATGCACTGGGAGAGGCACAATTTGATAAGCTGTCATGATTTTTAAGTATGTGGCAAATGCAGAGCCCATAGCTGTCAAAGCCACGTGAATCGAAAATTGTATTTATGAGCATACGAATACACGTAAATCCACCTCTCGAATCCATACCCAAGTAGATGGGAAAGGCTACCCAAAAATAACTGAAAGACATTTTAAAGAGATTAAAACCCCCCACCGGAACACTTTCCGTGCACTAATTAGGCCGTACATGTAAAGTGCTCCGAGCAAGAGGATCCTTCATTGGTAATCAAGTTTTTATTTCAGTCAGAGGAAGAGTATTCACGTAATGAACACTGCATTTTTTTCCGCCATGAATAAATTCTTCAACCATTAAGTTTTTTTTTCAAGTGTCCCATTGTTGTGATGGATGAGTGGGATGGCAGTGCTGTAGTGATTTAAATAAAGGGTATGAAAAGATGTGGGCATCATGTATTCTACACGCACCGGTATCGTAAATTAAACCAAGTCCACGTTTTGTGTCGCGAAATGTTGGCTATGTGGTACCACTTATAGTACGGAGATGGTCAAAGGCAGTTCCTCCTAAAATAGCAATAGTAGTCTTTAATGGTAAAATGCAATGCTCTGCGGAGAGACAGCTATGCTTCTTCCGATGACCTTATATCCCTCTTTTTATTGTAATCTACTCATTACATTGAGAACATATATTTACATGTGTAAAATTATTATACCAGTAGTGGAAAGCACATGCTGAATGATTTTTTTATTTTTAAATTGAACCACGCCGTTAATGTGTAGCAAACAGCATTAACATTTTATTCATTTGCCTTCCAGAAAAATGAAGGCTACCCTTCTGGTAGATGCAGAGAGTAAAAGTGCTATGCGATTGACCGTGAATGGGATTTCGATCAGACCCCAAGCTGCTTCAGGTTTGTTCTTTTTACATCACTCAGATTCTGCTCTCGCATGAGCATGCACATTTAATGTTGGAGACGCCTTCCAGGAACATGCAGAGGACTACGTTTGTGCTATGTTGTGAACTTGTTGCGCACCGTACGTAGCCAACCACGCTAATCAGACGTGGCTTAAGCAAGCTATGGGGGAAGGACAACGCAAGCTCGGTTGAACCGCGAATATATGGGTGTACAACTACAGTAAGTATACAGTTTTTTTGGTGGGGGATTGCATGTTCGGGATGATGTTCCATACCTTAAAACATCCAAGAATCTCCTGTTGGAAATAAAATGGGGAAAACCATCAGATCTAGATGTCTGAATTTGCTGACATATATTTTAACTTTCCAGGCAAACCGCAAAATCCGTGCGCTGAGACTCAAGCTCAGCTTCAAGTCACTACATCTCAACGTAGTGAACAGAAACAGCAGTATATGAAGAGGGCCTTTGATGACCATCACTATGGTAATGTGAAGCTCGCCGTGGGTAACGTCATTTAAACTCGACTGGAGCCGGGCACATTGGCCCACCAACGCGCACGAAGTCCATGTACATGGTGTCCATGAAGTCCCTATCTATTTGGTTGAACCAATTGTATGTAAATATGTTTCTTTGCAGAACCCTATGAATATGAATGTACAAGAAAATGTGATAGTAATAACAGTTTCAATAAGATGGGGGACTCCTTGTCATTGCGCAAACATCGTATTGGGAGAACATTAACAAACGTTTTCCCAATCGCTCAATGGGATGTGCCGATAACAGGCCCTGGACAGCTCCATGTGTCGTCATCAAGTCAGAGGTGTATCGAACATGAGTTAGAGATCTGCAAGACTGACGAGATCGTGTTTCGAGGTTGCAATTATGAAAATAACTCGACAGTTGTTGCAAAACGTGTTCCGCATTACAGTTGACAGATCTGAGGTATGCAGAGATATCGACAGTGCTCATGTAGCATCCAATGCTTAAGTGTTATTAACAAATATACCTGATTATAATATCGCATATTAGATAGGGACTTTATGGACACGTTGTACAAGAGATTAATAGTAGTCACCTGGCAACACGTATCGTATTCAGAAATTGGATGAAGCCAAACGAAAGCAACGTCACGGCACGCCACGCGTCTCGACTGAACACGTGGCGTCATCGATAAGAAGAAGGGAATGACAGCTCCGGTTAGGAGATGTCACCCGGATTACCATTGTAACAGCATGAGATCGACAACGGCAGTGCGGATGAGACCACATTGTCAACAGACGTTACAATGGGTAATCCAACCTTTGTGTCATTGGACATTCGGCCACAGCATCAGCATTGTCTGGCTCGATTAAAGTGTGATGGTTATAACTCCAGAGTGGTTTAGTTTGCTGATGTATGGCACGAATGTTGTGTATGCTTTTGTTGTTAACGACAGTTCTTGATTCGTTCTAAATCGAGGCTGATTTAATCATCAGAGGTGGAGCTAAGCAGATCTTCTAGACAGTTGATATACAGCAGATCGAGAGATAATTAAGGTGGCTGGGAGGTGCTGTTTGTTGTTGCTCTCGAAGCTTTTTAATAAAAACAATTTAATTGTTTAATCACAGCTCATTGACCGTTATTTATTTAAAATTACGAGACCATCCTGAGTGTAATTACCTTAAGCTAGTTTCTTAGTTAAGATGCCAAGGAAGCAAAGAAAAATAGTCCATTTGCCGCCGCTAAGTTGAAATTAGGTTGCTGGGTTCATAGCAGAGTGCGCTGAACACTGTGCCATATAATAAGGTTGTGGGTATCTTCCTTATCTTTTTTGGTACTTATTTTTTTAATTTTGGGGGGAAATGTTGACCGAAATAGTTACCTCCAACAACGTATCCTAAATATACATATGTATGTTGAATTTCTTTCACACCGTGCATAGCCAACCGTTCTAATCGGAGGTGCTATCATGAAGCCAATGGTAAAATAAGCTTTAATTTATGTTTCGCTTAATGACGCATTTTCTAAGGAGGCATCCCCAACATAAATAGAGAACTTACTGCCATATACCGCTTTTCTCCGGGGGCCTCGAGCTCGCATGACGTTCCTGGGGCAGACAAAGACACAGACGGCTCTCGTTAATCTCCATAAAGTGATCGATTCACAAGCTATTGGGTCTCACCAATGGTGTCACCACCTAATTAGATACCTTCTCATTAAGTGCGTGATATCCCTATGCCTGTTCCATTCTTGAGTGCTTGGCCCAGCTCCAAGCCGTGACTCAACCCAATCACCTATATGACATCTCCAGTCCTCAGATGTGAACAAGAAATCCATGGCTGGTAGTTGAATGGCCACTCAATGCAATGCTTCTGAATTCCTAGACCATGGGTAGATGATGATGATAATGAACTAAGTGGATCCTTAAACGAGACAGTAAGATATCACCTTCTGATTTAAGTTAAGTGTTCCTATAAACATGACAGATATATACAAATTATATATTTTTTTAATGCTTCAAAGGCAAAAACTTCAACTATTTAAGATGCCTTAAATTAAAAAGACTATAGAGGAATCTTAGAACAGACTGGGTCTCACCTCAACTAAACTAAACTATTTTTATTTTCGCAAGTAAGGCCCACTGAGCTATATAGCTCTTTTTCAGAAGCAAGCTGCCTATCACAAATTATAGCTCAACGAAGTGGCTTCTCATGTGGAAATGTATAGCAGCCAAATAATCTAAACGCGTGTTTCTAAATATGGAGGGGAAAACTGGAGGACCCGGAGAAAAAATAGCACGACCACGGGGAGAGAGAGAGAGAGACGCAAACTCCAAATAAACAGAAGGTGTCAGGGTCGGGATCAAATCCACGACCTCCACCATACCAGGCGAGGTAGTTAACATCTCACCACCAGCTGACTCTGGGTCTCACCTTACTGTGGATCTTAATGCGCCTCGATGTTACCCGATCAACCTCTATAAAGGCGATGGGATCCTGCAGTGCCATCACTTTCTCCAGGTAGCCAATGTCTTCGATGAGGGTCTCTATCTTCTTCACGTGCTCCTCAATTTTATTCTGGATCCGCGACAGCTCCTGGCGGCTCTTCTCCTGCACTCCACGCAGGGCCTCCTGCTCCTCCTCATCCAGCAGTCGCCTCTCAAGGGCGAAGCTCTCCTTGATCCGATCCTTGATATTTTCAGTCAAGTCCTGGAGACCCACACAAGATATTTTTACATCACCACACACACTGGCAGTGGACACTGGCAAGAGGCTGGGCCATCGCCCCTCTCTGTGGCTACCTCCCCACCCTGCTCCACCCAGTCTCACTCTCTCGTCCCTGCTCCCTTCTCGCTCCTCTTCACTGGAACCAACTCCCCCTGCAGTACACAGAGCGATCATGCTCACGACAACAACCTACAGCTTCCATTCCTCCCTTTAAACAACCGCCATCTATTCTCCCTGTCTCCACCCCGTAGCCTACCCCAGCTCCTATCACTCCCCTATCCCCTATCACTACATCTATCACTATCCCGATACTACCCCTATCAATACCGCACCCCCTATCACTCCCACTAACTCCTATCACTACCCCTGCCACTGCCCCAACCCCTATCACTACCCCTATCACTGCCGCAACTCCTATCACTACCCCTATCACTACCGCAACCCCTATCACTACCCAAACCCCTATCACTCCCCTAACCCCTATCACTACGCCTATCACTACCCCTATTACTACCGCAACCCCTATCACTACCCCTATCGCTACCGCAACCCCTAGCACTACCCCTATCACTACCGCAACCCCTATCACTACCCTAACCCCTATCACTACCCCTGCCACTACCCCAACCCCTATCACTCCCCTAACCCCTCTCACTACGCCTATCACTACCCCTATCACTACCGCAACCCCTATCACTACCCCTATCACTACCACAACCCCTATCACTACCACATTCCCTATCACTACCCCTATCACTACCATAATCCCAATTACTATCCCTATCACATCCCTTATCACGACCCCTATCACTACTCCCACCATTATGACTACTCCTATCACTACCTCAACCCCTATCACTACCCCTACCACTTCCCTAACCCCTATTACTACCCGTCCATAATCTCTCCTGCCTGCTTTCCAAACGTTCACCACAACTACACCACTTGTAATAAATAACCATATTCTTTATCTAAAGCACTATCATCTTACATACCATTTTTTATAATTGGTGTAAAGTACCTTGGGTTAAGGCGCTATAGAAATCTAGATAATATAAGAGTGGCCACTGCTGACTTCTTGGCTTTAAGCCCTGTGGGCGTTTGTGTGTCTATTATATTATGGAGATTAATTATGTAAGATATACTGCACCACAACATACGTGTGTGTCCAGACGGCAGACATTGTTGCGTCTATTTCGGGCATCACGTCTGCGCTCCCACACATACTTGTAGTACCGTTCGCCTTATGGTGACCTTTGGTCTATCGCACTGGTGCAGAGACAATGCCATGAAGGAGGCTGTCACTGGTGTAGGCCAATCAGTTTCAAGGTTAATGCATAAATTATAAACCAATTTTTTAAAATAATTATCAAAGAATATTTTTCTGCATTCAATATCTTGATACTGGTATAAAGACAGTGCGGAGCGTAAGCGGGACAGTATGGTTCCCCGGGACCAGGGTTACTAATGGACGTGCTAATGATGATTGGTGAGACGAGCGTTGACAGGGTGACGTAAGTGGGAGCACGGGATCCAATAACGGGAAAGTATAATTAGGGTGTTGATTTACAAGAACAGGTGCAGCGAGGGGAATTCGGAAATAAGGGCATGGCCGGACCGAGCGAGAATAAGACCAAGGGCGAGCCCGCGCTGTGGGCTGTTTGGTGTGGTAAACCGTCGTCATCGTCGTCGCCTTGGATCGGGTCGTCTCCATCGACTGCGAGTTGTCTTGAGACTAGAAGCTACGCCGTCTCTGAGTAGAGTTGTCTCACTACAGTGTACGGTGTCACTCGTGGTTACTTGTTGAGTTGTCAGTGGACTTTATTCATAATAAATATACAGAAGACAAGACGGTGTCTCTGAGAGCGACATTACACTGGCGATAAGGTCCTATAGTAATAAGCCTATCTGTTGTTTTATTGTAAAGCGGTGCTTACGGTGCCCCGAGTTATTTTAGATCGTTGGTTGGCGAAGCAGCGCAAAGGCAGGTGTAAAATGTTCACAAGTTACGTATTTCTTTCAAACAACTCGCATTCGTTTTCATTGGTGCAGCATTCAATAGCCACCCGATTAGAACGGTTGGCTACGTACGCTGCGAAAGAAGTTAAACATACATCCGGACACATTTTACAGATGAACCTCTTATTATGTTGATAATTGGTGATTAAATTTACGATTAAAGAAACATTAAGATTGGTTCTCAACATACCAATCACCAAGGAGTAGGAATCAGTGTAAGTCCATAATAAAGGTTTTTTGGGTTATATTGCGTAAATATAAATGCATCGTTAAAACCCGCCACCACTCGACACAGCCAATTAGTAAGGGGTTGTCACGTAAACAAAACGTGCTAATTCGTTACTAGTTCAGCACTAACCGGTTGTGTTTTGGAGAGTAAACCTACTATGTTTACGATTCGAGAACGACGGTGCAAGTCGTTTGTAAATACAGTACGTGTGTATTGGGACTGCAGTCATCTGAAGACAGACATTTATCATCTACCTGAAAATATTTGAATGAATTCCTCAGAGAAGTGACGGAATTTTCTTCCATAGTCTTCTCCTTTTCCATTCTTGTTTTCTCTCCTGCAATTTTCTCCTGTGGTGAGACGGCAGTAGAATAGATAGATCATGTCAAGGTAATGGGATCAATTACTGGGATATGAGCTGAGAAATTGCTTTAAAAAAATGTGTTGAAAGTCTAGAAATCTGCAATTGTACTGAGATCCAGTGTCGTAATAGAAAACAAATCAAACGTCAAAAGAGATAAGAATATTGTAATGAGATCACAACGCTGTCAATGAAGGGTCAATTAATTCCGTAATGACTAACCAATCGTCAGAAAGACCTCATACAAAATAGCCACGCATTTCCCAATCAAACATGGCCGCTATGACGTCACTGCTTGAGCCAGTTTGTGGCTGATGTAAGTACATAGGTAGTGCCATAGCGCTGGCTGCTGGCGTAAAAAGGGGAACTGCGGTGAAAGGTCACAGAAGGTACCCATCGGGAAGCCCCGGGAACCCACTCGTAGGTTCCAGAAAGGGGGCGTGGCCGGGGCGGAGCAAGGCCACGCTGAGAGTATAAGAGGGGCCCCTGTGTGGGACCTCGCGGCTGTTGCTGGAAGTGGCATCCCCGTCGTGCTGCTCAAGTTCATCGTCGTCACCATCTTGTCGTCTTCACCATCCCACAGCGCTGCTAGTCAAACAGCCTACCAACTGGTCTAAGTAGTGCCGCCGATAATAGACGGTCTTAATGATAAGTGTGCACCCATGTATAGGGTGTGTGTTATCCCGATGGTGCTTGTTGAATAAAAGTGCCTCCAAGTCTTACTGTCTCCGAGTTGAGTCACTACACGTATATTATGTTTGTTATATTAATGAATGTTATGCAAGTTATACAAAAATTATGTTGACATTCATTATATTGTGTTATTAATTAACAGTTGTTGTGGGGCCATGTTGTGTGCAGACGATGCTGTAAAATCTATAGCTGTACAGGAAAACCTTGCCCAACACAGCTTTGTTGAATGCGTGTTTGGCTCTACATGCTTTACCTAATGAGCTCCATTTTCTGGGGGAGATGTTTCGACTATATACGGCATGCTAATCTAAGATTCTGCTAAGATTCTCATGTCTAGATCGAAAAGTACTGCCGATAGTGCTGCATCCCTTGGAAGGTGTCAATTAATCGACTATGAGAATTATGTATTAACCACGTATGTTTTACGTGTGTAGTGAATCACACAGAGACACTAATTGTAGGAGGCACTCTATTTATTACAGTCTTCACAGGCACAATGGTTTAACTACATTAAGGCGAGGACAGCTAACAGGCTGCCTGACTTACAACGCCGAGAATGTGAAGGTGGTGACGAAGACTCCACAGCTTGACGGTTCTACTCCAACAACAGCCCCGAACCTTCGCTCGGGGTCCCCCTTTTATCCACTTAGCGTGGCCTCCCTCCGCCTTCGGCCACGCCCCTCTTCTAGAACTCGCTAGAATGTTCTCGAGCTTTACCACACGTCTCTATCCCCATTGCCTCACATCCCTTTTTCCCAGCACATGACCTCCTGCTGGCAGACAGGGCTACTACAACTGCCAATCCCTCTGTACCAGAAACCAGTGCTATGTGCCATAGTGACGCATTCCATGTCACTACACGTGTACTGCATATGTTTTTGTATTGAGATGTATACTTTCGAAACATGTAATTGTTTATTCAGAACCCACGTTTTCCGTGCATCTCCAATACATTGCAACTATATGACATGAGCTGGGCATATGCTTTTACTGTTATTCATTCAATTTAGTAATGGGCCTTAATAATGATACAGGGTTTTATTCTTTGAAGGTAATATTGCCTCGGGTGAATAGCTTTTAAAACAAAATATTTTACATATTAAAAGTGTCGAGCATTCACATACATTTTATTTCCATGTAGAGTGCTCTGAAGACGCCTTCATTGAGATCATTTGCACGAAATATTCTGTCACCGTTTTGTAAGCTATGTCAAGTGGCTTGAGTGAAGGCACTTTATAAATATGAACTAGCGGGAAGTACCCGCCGTTGCCCGGGCGAAAAAAACAGACACACACATCGACTTACACACTTACAGACATTGACCTACACACACAAACACATCGACTTACACACCCACATATTGACTCCCACACACAGACATCGACTTTAGATACACACACATGGAGTTACACACACATATAACGACGTACACACACACACATCGACTCACACGCATACATAGACTCACACACATCGACCTACACACATATATGGACTTACACCAACATATCGAATGAGACACATACACATTGACTTACACACAAATGGACTTACGCACAGACATCGACTTACACACACAAACATCGACTCACACACACACGTACATAGACTCAAACACACAATGCCCTACACACACACACAAATGGAGTGCCACACACAAACATAGACTTACACACACAACACAACAACCGCCATTCGCCACTAAGTGGCGGTGATGTCACTACGATGCTTGTGCCAGGCCATGTCCACCTTGAAGCCACGTGAAGTGTCGAACGCCAGCTGGCAGGAGGTCACGGGGCAGACCCAGGTGCCACAGGTCGACTGACTGAGATGACTGAGATGACTGGCTGATGCACCACCTGTGCCCCCTACTGTGCCAACTTGCTGTGCTTTAGCAACCCGGTGCTCCGCTCCTTGTTGTGAGCGTCGCTCCTCTGCCCTCCGTTGTTGTTGGAGGGTGACTGCTTACAATTGCCCAGCAACGTCCTTCATGAGCCTCCTCCACAAAGGCCGATCTTGACACCGCTGGTACCAGTCATCCGCAAGTCCACTCAACTCCACATCCTCCTGTACCACATCCCTCCATCTCTTCTCTAGCCCCTGCCGTGCCCATTTAGTACCCTCGATCCGGCCGAACAAAAGCTGTTTAGGCATGCGGTGGCTGGGCATGGCCCAGCCAACACAGCCTTGCCTGCCAGAGGAGCTCACCGATGAGACTTTGTCCAGATCGTTCAAGGATTTGTGAGCTCCTCACACAATTCAGCCTCGTTAACCCCAGGATGTATCATAGGTAGGCAAGCCTCAATGTTTCTAACCGGCAAAGATGTTCCATTAGGGGGGTCCACGTTTTGCAAGTATAGAGAAGGGAAGGAATGACTGTGGCCGAGAAGACCCGAAGCTTCATGTGGAGCGACAGACCGGGTAGCTTCCACACAGCGATACGCAACCGATGAAAATATAATGCCGCTCGACTGATTCGTTGTGAGACCTCTGTTGTTAAACCGGAGCCGGTCATGAGCACACTGCCCAGATATGGGAAACTCTCCACTCTCTCTCTCTTAGTGACACGCTCCAGTTTCAGCAGCAGCGGTTCCAACTTCTCCTCTAAGTGAGCGACAATTATCAGATCATCGGTATACATAAGGTGGTTGACCAATAGGGAGCCATCCCTTGACCCCACCCGGGCATTGATCAGCCTCCCATTGTATCTGTTCCAGATAGAAATTCCTCTGGTACAGCTACTGAATGCTTCACACCCCAAGGTGAACAGGGAATGGCTCCGACTCCTGGCCACGTAGTTTAACCCGGGCCCGCTCACCATCATGAAGGTCCTTAATGATCGTGAGCAGAGGGTCAGGGAATCCGAAAGCACGAAGAACAACCTAGAGCCCAGGCCTAATGATGGTATCATAGGCCTTGACCAGGTCAATAAAGCAGAGATGTAGGTCGTGCTGGAATTTCCTACACCTCTGCTGTAGCAAACGGATAGAAAATATGGCATCTGTGCAGGAACGCCCTTTCCTGAAACCACATTAGGGCACCACAAGCCTCTCCTCAGCGTGCCTGGCAAGGCGATGTTGAATAATCCTTGCCAGGACTTTTCCCAGCACACTGAGGAGTGAGATGCCCCTGTAGTTGTCACAGTCTGTGCGGTCCCCCTTCTTAAACAAAAAGTTGCCTAATACTGTATTACAATTATGTTGGTGTGCAGAAACTACATGTGTGTCCCTAAAGTCGATGTCTGTGTGTGTGAGTCCATATGTGTTTGTGTGCGTGTAAGTCGATAGGTTTCTATGTGTGTGGGTCCATGTCTGTGTGTAAGTCCATGTGTGTGTCTGTCTTTTTCAAACGGACAACGCCCCATGTGTGTGTGTGTGTACGTACAAGTGTTTGTGTGTGTGTCAGTTCATTTGTGCGCGTATCAGTCGCTGTGTGTGTGTTAGTCCACATGTGTGTGCAAGTCCATACGTTTGTTTCACTCGATGTGTGTGTGTCTAAGTGAATGCGTGTGTGTGAGTCGATGTGTGTGTGTTAATCTATGTGTGTGTATCTAAAGTAGATGTCTGTGTGTCACAGTCCATATGTCTATGTGTGTGTAGGGCAATGTGTGTGTCAGTCTATGTATGTGTGTGTAAGTCCATGTGTGTGTGTCTTAGTCGATATGTGTGTGTGTAAGTACATGTGTGTTTACGTCAATGTGTGTGTGAGTCCACGTATGTCTGTGTATGAGTCGATGTGGGTGAGTCGCTGTATGTGTGTACATCGATATATGTGTGTGGAACTCCATGTGTGTGTATCTAAAGTGCATGTCTATGCGTGTGTGAGTCCATATGTGTGTGTGTAAGTCCATGTGTTTGTGTGTGTGAGTCGATATGTCTGTGTGTCTCAGTCCATGGGCGTCTGTATTAGTCGCTTTGTGTGCATGGCTCCATGTCAGTCAGTGTAAGTCCATTTCTTTGTGTGTCTGTAGGTCCATGTGTGCGTGTGAGTGAATGTATGTTTTTTATTGACCTGCTCAAGGCCTATGATACCATCAGTAGGCCTGGCCTCTGGGTTGTTCTTCATGCTTTCGGAGTCCCTCATACTTTGATCACGATCCTCAAGGACCTTCATTATGGTGAGCGGCCCCACGTCAAACTACGTGGCCGTCAGTCAGAGTCATTCCCTCTACACCTTGGGGTGTGACAGGGATGTCCTCTGGCTCCACATTATTTAACATATCTTTTGACCACGTAGTTCATGAAGCCTTCAATGGTTGTACCCGAGAAATTACCATATGGTACAGATACAATGGGAGGCTGATCGATGCCCGGGTGCGGTCAAGGGATGCCTCCCAATTGCTCAATCATGTTATGTATGCCGATGCTCTGGTGATTGCTGCTCACTACTGCTGAACCTGGAGCTTGCCACTAAGAGGTGGAGCCTTACCATCAGCCCCACCAAAACTAAGCACCTGCCTATCTATTTTATACCATCGAACAATCCACCCCCACAACTCACAATTGATGATGCGGCAGTTGTGGAGAGATTGCCGACATTCCCATACCTGGCCAGTGTGCTCATGACCGGCTCCAGTTTAACAGCAGAGGTCTCACTCCAAATCAGTCGAGCGCCATTATCTTTTCATCGGCTGCGTTACGCTGTGTGGAAGCTACCTGGTCTCTCGCTCCGTATGAAGCTCCAGGTCTTCTCGGCCACGGTAATTCCCTCCCTTCTCTACGCTTGCGAAACGTGCACCCCCCCCTAATGGAACATCTTCGCTGGTTAGAAACATTTAGGCTGGCCTGCTAACGATCCATCCTGGGTTTAACCATATATGTGTGTTTGTGTGTGCGCGTCTAAGTCGATGTGTTTCTATGTGTGTGAGTCAATGTCTGTGTGCAAGTCCATGTGTGTGTCTGCCTTTTTCGCCCGAGCAACGCCGGGTACTTACCGCTAGTGTAAGCATAAAGTTTGGCGAGATACAATGTACACACACACAGTGAGATGGCGGGACAAACAACTGAGAGTACGATGCCACGTTGATGTCTCATTCTGCGTACTGTATCACTGTACCGCTCAGCCAGACATTCCGCGTTATAACGGGGTAAGGATTCCTCATTGTGCGAAAAGTGTTTGCAAAATATAAGAACCGCGTTATAGCGAAAACGCGTGATAGTGTGATAGTTAGGTGAGGACTGACCGTACCATGTTAGCAGTTGTACAAAAGCACACGTAACGAAAGCATCTCTCTGCTATGAAGCAGGGTCATTGCTCAAAACGCATTTTATGTTTGTCCTTTTAGGGCAGCGTTATTGACGAATGTGTTGAGTTAGTTTAATTAGTTTGTTGAGACAGCTGGACAGGATTGGGCAAAACTTAGATCACATTTCATCCAGAAAACTGCACAGCAGCATAGACTGAGTGTTGCTAACCTAACATTAACTTTAAAAGTGATATATTTAAGAATCACAGTTAAGAGACAAACAACATATACACTTTTGAAACGAATTCAGATTAATATTTTCAATTACATATCAATGTATATCATGGAATTGTGCAACGACGAATGCTCACCTTCCTCTTCTTTTGCTGCTCCTCCACGGTGATGGCATCGCAGCCTTTGTGATCTGCCAGCAAGCAGGTCGCGCAGAACAGACGCTCGTGTTTCTGGCAGTAATACCTCACGGGCTCCGTGTGATCACTACATTGGCCTCTTTGCGAGCCCTTAAACTTGTCCACCAAGCCGGCTATGAACACGTTCTTGCTGAGCTCTGGCCTCTGGGCGTAGCGCCTGCGGCACTGAGGGCAGGTGAAGCGGACGTGCACCGCCTCTGCATCCCAGGCTTCCTCCACGCATTTCTTACAAAAGTTGTGGCCGCAGGCTAGACTCACGGGAACGTCAAACAATTGGAGACAGATGGAGCAGGAGAAATCGTCCTCTTGGCTCGATGAAGACGAAGCCATCGTCTCTGGCGAGTGCACGGCGCCGCTGCGGTGAGGATTTTTTAGTACGGTGCGTGGAATGAGGAAGTCTAAATTTAGATGCAGTGGTTAGGGGCGCACATTGACACGTCTGCTATAAAGCAAACATTCAACATATCAAACTGGTTGAGTGAGTGTGGACAATACTGCTTGTTCCCCACGGTCTGGTTAAAGACTGAAACACTCCGTTTGCCAAAAGCACTGCAAGTTAGGCACAGTAGGTGGAGAGGTGGATAGACCTATCTGCCACTTTTTGAAGTAGGACGACTGATTGAAACTAAACGTTGCCTGTTATCTAGATATATTTTTACGGCAATGTTATTGGGTGCGTTAATGTTATTGTTGATTGTGCACCACTGCTAATAGAGAATCACCAAAATGGTTGTTGTAGGGGGTCTCTCAGACCCATTAGTCAGACCAGGTACAATCAAGCTCAATGGGAGCTTCTGAGTTCATGTCGAAACCACAACGTGGCGTGTGGTATTTGATATTTTACATTACAGCTATTCCATTGCTCTAAGATGTGCGTACACTTTCCACAAATGGAAAAATCAAAGAAGCGCCAAAACTGCGACTGTGGTAAAGCTCAAACCATCATCCCGGTGGTTAGATGTGAACTACCTCGCCTGGTCTGGAGGAGGTGGTGGTTTCGATCCCGACCCTGACGCCTGCTGTGTATTTGGAGTTTGCGTGTATCTCTCTCATCATCATCACGGTGGCTAAGAGATGTTAACTATCTCGCCTGATATACAGGATGTTGTAGTTTCGATCCTGACTCTGATGCCTGTTGTATATTTGGAGTTTGCGTTTTTCTGTCCCCGTGGTTGCATGGATTTTTCTCAGGTTTCTTTTTAAGAAACGTGCATTTAGAGTTATTTGGCTGCTGCTATAAATTTCCACGAGATGACAATGATGATAAGGCGCCACTTCGTAGAGCTGCTATCATTTGTGGTGGCCAGGTCGATCCTAAAAAAAGAGCTACATAGGAGTTGTTTTTACCCTGGTAAAATACCTTACCTTGGTCAAAAAAAAATTAATGGTTTCGTTTTGCTTGGAAATGAGATGTCAATCATAGTGGTTTGTAGGCTTTGTAGGCTTTGTCTCCTATTACAGGTGAAGACCAGGTCCCCGACAGACCTGGTCTTCACCTGAGGATGGCTGCTTGCGTTGTGGCCGAAACGTCGTGAGAATTATTTTATGTTTTATTTTTATTATTTTATTATTTCCATTCTACGTGACTTTACCGAAAGAACCAAGAAGATGAATCCCTGCAGTCACGAAAGCTTTAAAACGAAATGTGGCTACTACTTGAGCCATATTGTCACCACAAAACAGAGAGGAAAGTAGAAACAATAAATGAGGAAACGTAGCAATGGACACCAACTACTACTACGGGCTATTTGCCCATGGATCGTGATGATGTACTGCACTATGCACTGTACACTACTATACACTACGCTATACACTACTATACACTATTATACACTACGATATACACTACACTATACACTACCATATACTACACTACACGCTACACTCCACTATTGTACACTATGCTATACACTACACGTTAAAAAAACGCCAGTTGTAACGTCTGTGTTTTACGGCTATTGCCCCGTGGAGATTTCCCAGACTGTCATTAACCCCCCCCCCTCTTATTATTTAATGGCTCTTTATGACCTCCCTACAGTTGCTTTAATGTGGCAAGGCAGCTGGGTGTGAGGGGTGGGGTGTGCCTCACCCTTTCATGCCCATGCTCACCCCGATCGATTATTAAAAAAAAATTGGCAGAATTATTCTTAATAACTACTGCTAGGGGCTGCCCATGGATCGTGATGTTGATGCACTGCACTATGCATTGTACACTACACTATAGACTACTATACACTACGGCTGTAGTGTATAGTGTAGTGTATCGTTTAGTGTAGTGTATAGTGTAATGTATACAGCATCTGAAAGCGCGCGGTTGAACCAAAAGCCGCGGCTGCTGCTGAGAGGATGATGAGCGGAGTTCGCGTGATGATGGTTTATCCTACACAGCAGCGACGGACAGGGGCGTGCACGTGGGACACATCACTCCATGTGCAGCATCGAATGCTTCATTTGCGTTGAACGGCAAAAACAACGACGACACAGCTTCCAAACGAAGTCTTTATTTCTGTTAAAGAGCACACGGTGAGCGATGGCGTAACGAAAGTGTACGTAACATACATATGATTTATTTTATTTATATCCCCGTGACTTTACCGAAAGAACCAAAGAGTATATATAAACCATTTCAAAAGGAGAAAAGTGCAAATTAATGTTAAATAATATCACAATGTGTATCCTGATTATGCATCGTCTTCGATCGTGACTGGCGCACAAGTCCATCGATAGGACTATTAAAATAGTTCAATATATACGGTGGCGGTGGGGGGGTAATCCGAACATGAGTATACGGAAAAATAAATTTGATTATTTATCATTTATATTGTTTTTATGAGATACCGGTGTAGATTTGATACGCGTGTACGCCGTTAGACTCGTTTTGCGCTTTAGTTTGTTGTGAATGTTGAGTGGGTTATTTTTCATTTGTCTGGCCCAAGAGGTAATACCCCCATTTCGGATGTGATGACGAGTCGACAACGATGGAGAAATAACAAAAGGTTGTATTTAACCTTTCTGGCCATAACAACACAGGAGTTGTGTTAAGATGTTCAAACACCGAATAGATTCTGCCTTTTGCAAGGCATCATCAAGTCTGCAATAACCACACATTTGCGGGAAAAAACATGCAAACACACATGCTCCGATAATGAGAAGAGGTTTTCCCATTTGTTCTGGCAACAAAACGGCTGTGTTGAGTTGTTAAAACACCAAACTGAAACCTTTTTAAAGGAATCGTGTCTGCATTAACCACAAAAAACACACTGATTGTATGATGCATTGTCCTTGAAACCGATTGGCCTATACCAGAGACAGCAGCCATCTTTATGGCCTAGTCTCACTAGCAGTGTCAGTAGACCAGAGAACAACGCCAAAAGGCGAACAGCACAAAGACAATGCATATGTTGTTATTATTATCAAAGCATGTTTCTTTGTATGTTTTGCCACAAGTTCGTGTGTGGCTAATGCGGACTTTATGCTGCCTTGCAAAATGCAGTCTGTATGGTGTTTGAACATCTGAACACAGCTCCTGTGTTGATTGCCAGCAAGGATACAACAGCCCTGACGATTTTTTCACATTTTTTTTTACTGCTGACCCCAAAAAAAGTGGTCCGCATCGATAGTCACGACGAGTCCGCCGGTTCACTCCAACTCGATTTTGTTTCTTCATCTCTGGGCAGTGGGGTTTACTGCTGTCGCTGCTGCTGCTGTTGATAAGCGGTTAAAGTCGTACAGCTACCAAACCGAGGGACCTTGAAGGACTTGCACACAGCGCATTGCATTGTTGTTGTTATTGTTGACGATGATGATGCCGTGCCACATCAATTCATGCCGACAAGTGGTAATAATGCCCGCTAGGTAGCCGCCTGGGCGAAGAATAGAACCCTGCCGAGAGACTCGTCGATAGGAGTCGCCAATGCGCCTCTCTTATACGCAGCGATTAAGAGGTTGTGTATATATATATTATTAAGTAATATATTAATATTATGTTATCTCATTGTGCTATAGAATTGTGTGTGGTTTTAGTTTTGAGTATCGATGTGATGATGGCGCTTTGAGTGGTAGATTTGTGTTGTTGTTGTTTGATGCCTTGCCCAATCTCGATAAATCGGACTTATATATAATTGAGTTATTGATATTTACTGACTCGCTTACCGTGTTATCTATGTTGCACTCCTATCGCGGCGTGCTCCCTCATATGTGTTGTGTTTGTTGTGTTTGTTGGAACTCGATGGCCTCTGTGCCCCATACTGGGGCATCTGTGGACAAATCAAGAGCTTCCTAGCTCATCGGATTCCTCCTAACTCCTGCATTTTAAAATCAACATTCTGAGATTTGTGCCCGACGGCCGCCACGGGGAGTGTGAATAAAAAAATCAACGTTGATACTCTTTGGTTCTTTCGGTAAAGTCACGTAGTATATTTTATTTATAACTACGTGACTTTACCGAAAGAACCAAAGAGTATGGATTCCTGCAGTCACGAAAGCTTCAAATCAAGATCAACGTTGACTTCAACCCGCTCGGTCCGAACGGTCTCATGCATACCTCGTACGCGGTGTTAAGAGTTTCGCAGTGACATCTGTAGCCACGAGGGGCCGCTACAGCCACACCAGTAACAATGGAATATATTGTTATTGTTCCCACGTGACGGTGATGATGATAAGCCGCCACTCAGTTGAGCTGCTATCGTTTGTGATGGCCAGAAGCGACATAGCGGCTCAGCTGGTAAAAAAAAAATTGTTTATAGATTAATGGTCAGGGAGTGTGTTCAACAGGTAACTCGGTAGCCAGGTAGTCGGGTAACTCAATAGCTACGTAGCCGGGTAACTAGTTAGCAAGTTAGTTGGGTAACCGTGTAACGAGACAATCAGGTAACATGATGACTATTTAATATGATAGCCGGGTAAACAGGTTAACAAAATAGCCAGGTAACCACATGACGAGATAATCCAGTGATCAGTGAACCAGCCAAACGTGTGAATGGCTAGGATAGGTGACCAGAAATCTATGTTCTTACGCAGAAGACCAGGTTAACGCGCAGTTTACCAATCATCAGGCTAGGGTGACTGTGCAGGCGCACACGAGGGGCGGAGGGGGTGACCAGCACCACGTCCCACTGCCTTTTGTCTCCCCACTGGCGTTGTTTACTACACACCAGTCCACCAGGTACTCATTTGAGGCTGAGTCGACCTAGGCGGAGTACCGCTGTAGGTACCGCGACTGATGCGCGGTCAGGTGATGACGACGACGACGACGGGTAGGTGGGCAGGTGAGTAGGTAGGTAGGTGGGCAGGTCACGTGTCGCACGTGGGTCACGTGGGTCTCGTGTGGCACGTGGGTCACGTGGGTCACGGCCCTCGCCGTGGTGACGATGAGAGGGCCAGAGACAGAGAGGGAGAGGCTGCGAAGAGAACGGGAGATCACGTTACTAACGCGCGTGTGTGTAAGTGTGTGTGTACGTATGTGTGTGTGTACGTGTGTACGTGTGTGTACGTGTGTGTAAGTGTGTACGTCTGTGTGTGTACGTGCATGTGTGTGTACTGTGTACGTGTGTGTGTACGTGTGTGTGTGTACTGTGTGTGTACGTGTGTGTGTACGTGTGTGTGTGTGTACGTGTGTGTGTACTGTGTGTGTACGTGTGTGTGTACGTGTGTGTGTGTACGTGTGTGTGTACGCATGTGTACGTGTGTGTGTTTGCGTACGTGTGTGTGTACGTATGTGTGTGTGTACGGGAGCGGTAGTGTAGCGTTGAACCCGGCGACCCAAGTTCGATTCCCGCTCACGGCTAACACCGGTGACGATTATCTGAACCGGTCCTGGGCCTCCCCTAGATCGACTCAGCCTCAAATGAGTACCTGGTGCGATGTGTAAAATCATCGCCACAAGGAAGGCAAAGGCGGCCGGGCGTGGTTCTGGCCACCCACCCACCCCCTCGTGTGCCGTGCCGGCCTTCATAGGTGCTCGCTAACAGCACTTGCCCCGACAGTCTGTTACAGGCTATACGGGGGATCTTTGTCTCTGTGTGTAGCCTGTAACAGAGAGTTGGGGCAAGTGCAAAGACAAAGATGCCCTGTATAGCCAGCAACAGGCAATTGGGGCAAGTGCAAAGACAAAGATGCCCCGTATAGTCTGCAACAGGCAGTTGGAGCAAGTGCAAATACAAAGATCCCCCGTATAGCCTGTAACAGAGAGTTGGGGCAAGTGCAAAGACAAAG